>OX336416.1:1707937-1927345 GCA_946903255.1 Schistosoma spindalis
CTCAATGCTGAGGAGTCCCACAATAGGACGAAACGGCCATCCAATGCTTCCATGTTTTTCATAGTGATCTAGCTTCAACTGAGACTCATAATCCTAACCATTGAAATTATAAATAATTATTTATATTAGTAAGCATTTCAATTATGAATTCAGTTTATGATACATTTGGAATCTAGTTTACAGAGATCAACAAATAATTGAAATATTATGTCAATAATAATAATAATAATAAACAAACAAACAAACTGGATCTTATCTGTACATATAGTTATAATGAAATGTATATTGTTTGTATTACGATGTTCCTATTGGACTACTTAACTGTTGTTATAAAATGTATCCGAGGAACTATTATTCATAAAACTAAATCGTTCATATATAGCTTCCCAAAATAAATGGAATGCTAAAGACACAACAACTGATAAACGACGATAAGTGTTTCTTTCCAATAAAGTTAATATATCGTTTATTTCATTATGCTGATGTCATATGGGAACATGAGTTGATATACATTTATGTTCGGTTTTATGTTGTACATAAACAACTGAATAATCATTCACGAGTCAATCAAATTTATGCGTAACTATTTCGGTGAATACCAATAGGGGACAATCGAATGTGTTTAACAACAAATTACAAAACTAGTTAATAAAATCTAACATTCTGTTTTCATTCTTTACTGTTCGATCTTCTTGTCTCTCTCTACTGCCAGACATTCTGTTCACGATTAACATCATATACTACTTATGTCTACATATAAGTAGCACACACCGCACTCGTCCCCCCTTTAAAGCAGTCGTTCTTGAGTTGGTTCATGCTCACCGTGCAACATTCTTCTCTTCTGCAGTCTGTGCTACACCCTCCGTCAAAAGATCGAGTCTGCGGCGTGCTGACCTCCATAGCTCCGTCGACATGCCGAGGCACCAACATCCGACATCCCACCGGCACCTGGGACGTTTATCACCCGCGCTCCACTGGCCTGATGAGCCATCTACATCCGATGTCCGCCAAGCAGCCGCACGTCCCACCGTTCCTCTCTGTCGACAGAACCCGCTACAGACAACGCCGCCCCGCCAGAACACTCCATCAGACGCCATCTCCCTGCACCAGACTGCCCTTACCTGCACCTCAGCTCCAGGCTCTCAACGGCGTCCGCAGAACAGCACCCTCCCCTCTCCTGGTTGGCAGCGACACCAAATGTAGTGAAGACGGACACGGATGGGGACAATCGAATGTATTTAACAACAAATTACAGAACTAGTTAGTAAAATCTAACAACCATATAAGTAAATGCTCAATTTGCAAAATGTCCATCAATTGTCTCAAAATGACTCAGAACTCTTTTGTTCTTGCATTTTCATACAAATTGCATTCTGTTTTCATTCTTTACTGTTCGATCTTCTTGTCTTTCTGCTGTCAGACATTCTGTTCACGACTAACATCATATACTACTTATATCCGCCACACTTTTAGTCATGATGCTTGCTCACCTAATAACTTATGTTAAAGGATTGAAAAATGAGGGTATTATTTTAATTACTGAAATTGTTGGACAGCTTGTAGAATCGTTGTACAATTGTAGTGAACATCAATTGTGAGATGCAGGTACACCTAGCTGACGAGTCCCAAACAGGACGAAACGCGCGTTAAATTGGAATCCACTGCTAACCACTATCCATCATGGCTTGATAATGCTTGTGAATTATGGTAATACACACAGTATGTATATATGCCAGTAAGAGACGGATGTTATATGTTGTTCGCGCGGATTAGGGAGCAGTGAATTATCGATCGGACTAAAGACGCGTAAAACACGTAAGAACAGTCTAGAATTCTGATTGGCCCTGCTTCCCTGTCTAGCTCAGTCAGTTGAGTTCAGAACATAAGTCTCAGCCTCTGCGATATGAAACATTATATTTCGAATATACTCTGTTTATATATCAATCAAACAGACCACATATCGTACTATAAAATAGAAAATACACATTTGTACAAGATGTGACCAATAGGAAAATGATACGTAAGATAAATATCGACCAATAGGAAAACGATACCATTTCACGTTCAAGGATAACATTAGACTTAATAGGATAATTGTTGGGGATATAATATATTTTTTTGAATAACCCAACAACGGATCAATCACAATTTTAAACATCAATGGAAAGATTCAAGTAAAACAATATCAAGTGAATTTTGTTACTAACAGTATAATTGAATAGGATTGAATAGATTTTTAATATTCATGCTGAGAATTCATTCCTTAGTCATTAATCAATCAAAGCTGATAAATTTCAACATCATTTATATAATCTAATTTCTCTTTTATTATTATTTTTTTACGGTTTAAAACTCTATTCCATATTGATTAATACAATAAAGTAAAATGAACAAATTTTCGTTCATATTTATAGATAACCTTTAAACAGTAAAACTCCGCCTGGAGTCCCTTTCGGGAGGCTACTGCCGGTCCAAAGCCCGGAAAAAGGAGGAGAGTTGGGGATGGGGTTAGCGACCCCATCCCGTACAAAACTAACTCGCTAAAAAAACGCTAACTAGAAAATATTATTCAAACCATTTAAACTCTGCCCTGGGAGTCAGAAGTTCTTCGTTTAGAAGAATTATGAAGCCTCATGATGAAAGCTGAGTTCTTTCGGAAGTCACGAGGCCGATGCCCCTTCTGACAACCAGAGCAACCATTTATTTAGGTACATGGAATGCTCGCACAATGTGGGAGACTGGGAGAGTTTTACAAATTGCTGCAGAAATGAGGAGATACAATTTAGAGGTGCTTGGGATCAGTGAAACACATTGGACGCAAGTTGGACAACAACGACTAGCTTCAGGGGAGCTGCTGTTATACTCCGGACACGAAGAAGAAAATGCCCCACATACACAAGGAGTTGCATTGATGCTATCCAAACAAGCACATAATGCACTTATAGGATGAGAATTTCATGGACCAAGGATCATCAAAGCTTCCTTCAAAACAAAGAAAACGGGGATTACAATGAACGCCATCCAATGCTACGCGCCTACCAACGACTACAATGAAGACGCTAAAGATCAATTCTACGATAGGCTGCAGTCAATCGTCGAGAAGTGCCCAACAAAAGACCTGACTATTCTGATGGGAGACCTAAATGCCAAGGTTGGAATTGACAACACCGGATATGAAGAGATCATGAGACGACACGGACTGGGAGAAAGGAACGAAAATGGGGAGAGATTTGCAAATCTATGTGCCTTCAATAAACTGGTCATAGGCGGGACTATATTCTCACATAAACGCATACACAAAACCACATGGACTTCACCGGATCACAGCACACAGAACCAAATCGACCATATCTGCATCAACAAAAAGTTCAGGAGGACGATGGAGGACGTGAGAACAAAGAGAGGAGCTGATATAGCATCAGATCATCACTTGCTGGTCGCCAAGATGAAATTGAAACTCAAGAAGCACTGGACAACAGGGAGGACAATATCACAATAATTTAATATGGCTCTTCTTCGGGATAATGACAAACTCAATAAATTCAAGATAACCCTCAGCAATAGGTTCCAGGCCTTTCATGATACACTCAACGGAGAAGGAACTACTATGGAGAGCAACTGGAAAGAGATAAAAGAGGCAATCACTTCAACGTGTCATGAGGTTCTGGGTCAAAAGAAGCACCATCACAAGGATTGGATCACGGTCGATACACTGGATAAGATTCAAGAAAGGAGGAACAAGAAAGCAGCAATCAATACCAGTGGAACAAGAGCAGAAAAAGTCAAGGCACAGGCTGAATACACAGAAGTAAACAAGCAAGTGAAAAGGAGCATCAGAGCTGACAAACGTAAATAGGTGGAAGATTTGGCATTGACGGCGGAAAAGGCTGCCAGAGAAGGAAATATGAGAAAACTGTATGACATGACAGAGAAACTCTCTGGAAATCACCGTAAACCAGAACGACCAGTGAAAAGCAAGGAAGGCAAGATAATTACCAACATTGAAGAACAACGAAACAGGTGGGTAGAACACTTCAAAGAACTCTTGAATCGACCAGCCCCACTGAACCCACACAACATCGAAGCAGCACTCACGGACCTCCCAATCGATGTTGGCCCACCAACAATTGAAGAAATCAGCATGGCTATCAGACAAATCAAGAGTGGCAAAGCAGCAGGACTAGACAGCATTCCAGCAGAGGCACTGAAAGCAGACGTAGCGGCAACTGCAAAGATACTCTACATTCTCTTCAGAAAGATCTGGCATGAGGAACAGGTACCAAAAGACTGAAAAGAAGGACTTTTAGTCAAAATACCAAAGAAAGGCGATCTCAGCAACTGTGACAACTACAGGGGAATCACTCTTCTCTCAATACCAGGAAAAGTCTACAACAGGGTATTGCTAAACAGGATGAAGGACTCCGTAGACGCACAACTTCGCGACTAACAGACAGGATTACGTAAAGATAGATAGTGTATAGACTAAATCGCAACTCTACGGATCATTGTAGAACAATCAATTGAATGGAATTCATCACTCTTCATTGACTACGGAAAAGCATTTGATAGCGTGGACAGAACAACCCCATGGAAGCTTCTTCGACACTACGGCGTGCCTGAGAAGATAGTCAATATCATACGGAATTCCTATGATGGATTAAACTGCAAAATCGTGCATGGAGGACAGTTGACAAAGTCGTTCGAAGTAAAGACCGGTGTCAGGCAAGGTTGCTTACTCTCACCCTTTCTCTTCCGCCTGGTGATCGACTGGATCATGAAGACGTCAACATCTGAAGGGAAGCACGGGATACAGTGGACATCTACGATGCAGTTGGATGATCTAGACTTCGCCGATGATCTGGCTCTTCTATCGCATACGCAACAACAAATGCAGGAGAAGACAACCAGTGTAACTACAGCCTCAGCAGCAATAGGTCTCAATATACACAAAGGGAAAAGCAAGATTCTCAGATACAACACAGCATGTAACAATCCAATCACAATTGACGGAGAAGCTTTGGAAGATGTAAAAACCTTTACATATCTGGGCAGTATCATCGATGAACACGGTGGATCTGATGCAGATGTGAAGTCATGGATTGGCAAAGCAAGAGCAGCATATTTACAACTGAAGAATATCTGGAACTCAAAACAATTGGCAACCAACACCAAAGTCAGAATTTTCAACACAAATGTCAAGACAGTTCTAATGTATGAGGCGGAAACCTGGAAAACTACGAAATCCATCGTCCAAAAGATACAGGTGTTTATTAACAGTTGTCTACGCAAAATACTTCAGATCCGCTGGCCGGACACTATAAGCAACAACCTACTGTGGGAGAGAACAAACCAGATCCCAGTGGAGGAAGAAATCACGAAGAAGCGCTGGAAGTGGATAGGACACACATTGAGAAAAGCACCGAACTTCGTCACAAGACAAGCCCTCACATGGAATCCTCAAGGTCGAAGGAGGAGAGGAAGACCAAAGAATACATTACGCCGAGAAATGGAGATAGATATGAGAAAAATGAACAAGAATTGGATGGAACTAGAAAAGAAGGCCCAGGACAGAGTGGGTTGGAGAATGCTGGTCGGCGGCCTATGCTCCATTGGGAGTAACAGGCTTAAGTAAGTAAGTAGGTAAGTAAGTAAGAATGTCTGCATGAAAATAGAAAGCAGTCCGAATTTCACATTAAATAAAAACAAGGGTAGTGAACGAAAAAATTAATAACAAATGTCATTTAACTAATGTCACTTGAAAATTATCGTTTTGTGAACATGCACGGTTTGCTTTGACAACATGAAGAGAATTGCAAGGCCAGCTCTGTTTTAGAAAGTAATTCAGGCAAGCAGTACCGATTCTACCAAAAAGTTTTGATAAGCAGTTATTTAAATATACCAAAATATTTATTATAGAGCTTCAAACTAGTTAACTGTTCTACTGTGAATATTTCAGCTGGTTGGCTGTATTGGATGTTGAGATTGCTGCGCTTGTTTGTTTATGCTGTTTACTATACGTCGGCGATCCAATTGATGTTAGCAATATGTCAGCTACTGACCAAATCCGTGCCCTTCTGGATGAATATATGGGAACAACCCGAAATGGTAAGTTATCTCCTTAAAGTTTGTTGACTGATATGTATTGTCAAATGGCCCACGACTTTCTAAGTGCGTAGATAAGGTTTTTCTGAGCTTTGCACTCAATTTGTCTCTTCATTATTTTTAAGGTGTTCATGAATGTGTTTGTGCGGTTGAATGTCAATTCATGTAAGTAAAGGGTCTGAGGGTTATTTGATGGTTTAGATGTTAAATGTAAATGCGTTAATTTTTCCTATTCTATGAAAATTGTTGACCGCATATACTGGTAACGCCTATTTAGGACAAGAACCAAGGATAGAGTTTGATAATCCTCGCGTCTGTAAAAGTTATCTACTGGATTGTTGTCCAAATGAAATATTATCTGGAACGGTAGGTCTTTAATTTTTTTAACCATGTTTAGCGAATGGACTTGGGAAACTGCCTTTTCATACATGATCCTGCTCATAAGGCAGATTATCGCAAAGAACCAGACACGAAAAAATTCCAATATGAGCTCGATGTAAGTTACTTTGATATATGTATATTTCGAAGGCACTAGAGCATTTAGAGGCATTCATTCGGGACTGCGACCAACGTACGGATGTTGCGAAGGCGAAGCTGCGGGAGACCCAGGAAGAATTAACAGATGAAGCTTCGCAGAAGGCTGAACATATAAATCAACTTAGCGAGCAAATAGGAACAAAGTTAGCTAAAGCTGAACAACTTGGCGCGGATGGTCATGTCGAGGAATCTTTGAAACTTATGAAGGAGGTTGAAGAATTGAACTTGGAAAAAGCTAAAAGCGAAGCAGATTTGCGAACTGCAATACCGACAAGCACTTACCAGCAACAGAAGCTTCGGGTCTGTGAGGTTTGTTCTGCTTATCTTGGTGTGCACGACAATGATCGTCGACTCGCAGACCATTTTGGAGGAAAATTGCATCTGGGTTTCATTGAGATTCGGCAAAAATTAGCTGAGTTGAGGCAGTATGTGAACGAAAATCATATTGTTCGCAGGCGCAGGTTTGAAGGGTACAACCGATCTATTTTTATCACAGTGGAGGAGAGACGTGAAAAAGAGCGTATTCGCGAACGCGAACGTGAGCTTGAAAAAAGTGAACGTCGACAGAAATCCAGAAGTCGTAGTCGTTCACGGAGTCGTTCTCATAGTCGGAGGCATAGTCGTCACCGTAATGGAAAACATTCCCATAGAAGTAGAAAACGACACCATCGTTCTTCCAATCGCAAAAGTGAGGATCGTCACTGACAGATATTTTAACACTTGTATAATATTATCTCCGATTCCTAACCTGTATTTATTTTTTGTTCTTTAATGCATCGTTCTAGTAAACTTGTTTCTGTGATTTGCATTCAGTTTTGTTTTATACACTGAGTGTTTTATATCCATTTGAAATATTTTACCATTCGGTGTTTATCATCATTGCGGAAATAACCTATGTATAAACCAAAATGGTTTGATCAAAAGATTACTCATGTCATACGCCATACCAATCCTGTGACGTGATCAGTTTGTGAAGATCTGTTGAGTCCTGAAGACGAAACAGACCGCCGTTACTCTTTCTGAGCTACGAATAAGTTGCAAGTTCATTAGAAGTGCAATGATGTAAGTAGCAAGCGTCTAGTCGTACACCGTGCGATGTAATCATGTACAGACTTATACCCTTAACTTAACCTTGTATCAGGTGCAGCGATGCGAAAAGGGTGTACGAGAGGTTGGGCCTGTTACACAAAATGGTGTCACTTCTCTGACCGACAAATAACAGTAATATAAAACCCAATCTACTGCATCCGAGTGGTTATCTCATCCCATCAGGACCCACTAGTCGTTTATGAACGAAGACAAAGACACGAGTGTTTAATTTCTGTTTCTCCGTGGGTTCGCTCAACAAGAATTTCGGACGTGTCACACCTAGAAATACTTGAGTACGCCCTGCCTATCATTTCCGTTTTGGGTCCACTTCCATTTGCTTCAACACCTAGTGCTAAAATTTTAAACTAACGAAGCATTCGTAGTCCCCTGAAGCTCCGTCATAGGTCCACGACATCTAAACTTACCGAAAGACTTGTGAATGACGTTCGGCGATAAGTTATGTACCACAGTCCCCTGGACACCTGATTAAACAAGGAAAGTAACCTACCAAATCTTAAGCGATAGTAATTTCAAATTGCACTACACCTGATTTCCTTCGTATCTTGGTAGGTTAACGAGTGGGGGTTAGCATACACAGTTGTGAATCACTTATTGTTATTAAGACGCGAATAGGAGGAGGTAGCGTACAATACGTTGTCATAACTGTAAAGTTAGGATCCCTTGAGTGTAATCAAAAAGGTCTCGGGAACTGTTGTTTTCCACGTTCCCCAATCGTCTAAATGTCTACTACAATTGATCAGATTAACTGCGAAATGGCTAATGCATCCTTTTCATTTTCACATGATGAGTTCTAGCTAAAAAAATCAATTTGTGACCATTTTGAAATCTTAGACTAGTGTATACTTGTGTCTAGTACAAACTATCCACGTCATTGACCACCAGTAGTGTGGCCACGTTTTCCTACTAATCAGAAAACGACTACATCCCATACCGGTCTTTCCTATATCATTTAGAGCCTGTTGGAAATGAGGTTTTAAAGTTAGTTATTCATGGATCACCAGTACTTAGTGAGGATTACCTCTAGATTTATGCTCGCTACCGGCGAGTTCGGGTAACTGGCTTAGAGGTTGTGAGAAGAATGCTACATGAAAATCTTAAATGCGTCGTAAGTACTCATTGACTAGTGTAATACATATCTTATTACGTTAGGCTGGTTAGTACGAAACGGGTTTAACTCTTACTAACTCTCGGGTTATGTGCTCGACCTTAAGCCACACTACTTGGCTGGACAGACCTCACTGCTTAGGAATGGATTTGGACGTACGAGTGACTAGACAAGAACCCAATGCTTTGCGCACTGGCCTACCGTCTTGGCTGGGTAGAGGAACAGATCCGTAAAAGCTCAGAGAATTCCCAGATGTCTATACTGCTCAGACTTAACTGTGCGGATTTGGATAAGGCTTAGGCTGTGGGTTCATAAGATCATCAAATTGACAAGTGACAGTCTGAAATGCAATGGTGATGTATTTGTTCCTTCTTTTCAGCCGTAAGCATATTCGACACAATCCCTTAGTCTTATGTTTGGCCTATTCCTGCAAGTGGTCAAGTTGCGTGTATATCGTTCTTAATCTTATTTGGACCGAATCCACATGAATTGATAGACACCTATTGCTCATGCATGCCATTCTGTGGGAAGTAATTCTGATTCGTTTTTACGAACTGAGATTTCAGTGTAACTACTAGTTCCTAGATCTTCCTAAGTTCATAGGTGTCGTTACCAAGGTTTGACTTGATAATTAATTTGTTTGTTCATCCTCTGAAGAAGTGGTTTACGTTGAGCCTCGAAACGTCAAGGAATCTAAAAACTTAATTTTCCTACTCATTGGGATATTACATATACATTAGTTTTACTTCCTAAATTCAGTTATTTAGTATGCCCAAGTATTCATTCATACATACCATTCTATTCAATGTTCTCGAACGATGTATTTAGTATTTGGTCCTTTCTACTAACATTGTTGTTACGATTACTTCGACTCAGCTAATACTGCTAGTGCAGTATGGCAACTTCAACTGACATCACTGCCAGGACCTATGGTGTTTATGATCGCAACCTCTCAACTTACTAAAATCGTGGGCAGTTAGGTCGGAGGTATAAATTTAACGAACATTCTTCAAAGTGTTACACAAAGATCCTCTTGTTCTGACACGGGCGAGAATCAATACGTGTATTAAATCATTAGATTGTGCAAATGACTTTTCCTCTATTTTCACTGTCAGTATTAAACGGGTGCACAGTCATTGGGGCGAGATTTCAAAAAGATAGTCAAATTTCTGGAGTCACATGAGGAGTGGTTGACATAGTTCGCGACATCGTAGACGGGATTGCAAATAGATATCAACATGTTCACGACCCATCACCGACACCACGTGGACGCTAACTCAGAGCTTCGTGAATACTCAGCAATGTACAGTAACATGGACCTCAATAAGAGTATCCCCTCCATTTTTTAAAATTATGCAATCTTACTGAAGCTTCCTGTAAACGAAAGCTTTTCATACTTCATGTATAGTTACTGACTTCATAAATGTTGTATTAGGGATTGTAAACAAAGTCACTGCTTGAACTCCACAAAATAGGACATTTTAGCTAAGGAATTCTGTGCATGGTCTTTTTTCGCTTAGACTGCGGGAAGAGCAATTCCTGGCCACAATAGAATACCGAGTATGGTTCGAATTAATATAAAAGGTGCAAGTTGAATAATCCCGTTAAATAAACAGACTATAGTGCTTATCTAGCCCCAATAAGTCAGCGTACGGAGGAAATAGTTTTGGCTTGAGAAGTTTCGATAAATCATGCATTTATAGTTAATTAACGGGTTAGGGAAGCTTATTAATTATAACAACTTGAGAACCATAATTAATGATTCCGAATCACCACAGATTTATAGAATGTGCAAAGTCGTGTCATGTCTATCAATAATTCGTAGAGGCCTTCAGGTCTATTCATTGCTCGCAGTTTAGAACAATGCAATGTAATTCCGTAGTAATATATCCTCAAAACATTGATGCAGGGTAGGATCGGCTAACGAGGCATTGAGTATTCGTGGTCAGTGGTTTTACTTGGGTGTTATCAATCTCTCCAACCTGTTGAAGAGATATCGGGTTAGAAAAGCTAAAGGCTTCGTGGAACATAGACGAGTTTCTTAGGAAATGTGTTACCTGGCGAGATTGGGTATTGATCCCAATGACTGGCAAAATACAAAATGAGTTCCAGAAAGTTGTATTCTTTTCAAATTTGTTTTTAATACAGGCTCATTCACCTAATCACGACAAAGCGTATATTAACCATAACTTTGTTTCATATCCATATTTGAAACAAAAAATCTCATCATTACGCGCAACGAATGTTAAGACAGTATTTGTACAGTTAACATAACCAAACTTCTGATTTCCCTTATACATTGAAATATATATTACTATGAGACAACTTCAATTGAAGACCTAATGATATAATATGATAAGGTTCTGGAGAAAGATAGCAACATTCTTCTATGAGCCCAAGCACCCTTCATAAATTGAAAAGTAGCGTGTTCAGGAGAACAATATCTACAAATAATATATGGTCTAGAGTGTTTTTAGTAATAATTATAAGTGTTTTAATATGTCACCAGTATCTTAATTTGCAGGTTCTGCTTTTTTAATTGAATGATACACAAGTTCCACAATATCACGAGGTGTGTGCAATTTTTCGGCGTCCACATCACTTATTTCAAACCCTGAAATAAATTTAAGGCACAAAATAGGTGAGATATGGATAGACTAACAATGTACAGAAGCAATAGACGAACTTAACTAGGGAAAATGAGTTATAAAAAACAAAATAGGTGGTATAAGCCTGATAAACTAAACTACGTAGAATATTTCGAACAGTACTGGTAGTTTATAAAAAAGGGATAACACATGACTTTACTTACTGGGAATATTTGCTTCTTAGACTATCTATTTATTTACTTATCTGAGCACATAATCATCGGTATAAGGGAACACCAAACACATGCACCACACAATAACAATGAGAATGTGAAGAGATAGAGAATGTACAGTGTGTATAATAAAATGAATAACAACAACGAACAGTGTATGAGAGTGAAATAATAATGGGAGAGGTAGTTCAGTTATCAAAAATACAACCAGAAAGAATTCTTCCAGTTAAGGAAGTTACGTTCATTTTTATGGAGAAAGTTACAGCAGAATCAACACTGGCTTATATTCTGAGCCATGTCTGATAATATCTAAAGCCACTGTATTGCACCATCTCTAGAACTCTAACTAGGGAATCGTGAATGACCAACAGAAGCCATTACTACACAGCTTTCTTTCATACCACGACACCATGCCATAAACTGACCACCCCTCCACTTTTTTCAACCGGTCCTAGTGTCGGCAAATAATGCACGATGTGGAATTCACTGGGACGACATTCGTAGGGCATTTCCAAACCACCGATATAGATGATCAGGGTCCTTCCAGTCTTGCAACCGATGTTCATCTGTACCTTTCGGTGCCTCTAAATGCTCTGGTACGGTAGAGGGTGTGATGAGTCAACTCTCCTTTTCGAAATGCTCTCATAAGACCACGTGCGTTACAACTACTGCCTTATCGCGGGTATTATTGCTGTTTACGAGATCGGGAGGGAGAAAATCAAATGTCCGATGCTTTAACCGGGTTGATGGGTATGGAAGATCCACCTAGGGGAGTTGGAAAACCCTCATTCCAAACCAATGGTGCACGTGGACTCGAGGAAACATTATTATTTGAACATAGATATTGGTACAAAGGGGCATCAAATACATATGCGCCACACAGATCTCCTTTGATTTGTGTGAGGGCTGTGATAATGCCCGGGTGCCTAAACCGAAGCAGGTGGTTTTCTTAGGGGGTCATACCCCGAGTCTTCAACCTAAAGGTCTGATACACAAGGCAGGGGAGCATCATAAGAAGATGCAGTCACATGGTAGCCGGTGACCAACGATTGGTTCATACACCATTTGTTACTTCCGGATACTGCAGCCCATGTGCACCATTGGCTTGGAATCACGGTTTCCCAACTCCCCTAGGTGGACTCTCCATGTCCACCAACCCGGTTGAGGCGCCGGACATTCGCTTTTCGTCCTCTCAGCTTCGTGAACAACACACCCACCACGAGAATGCAGTGAGTAGGACTTCCCTAGCAGAGGCTATATACGCGTGGCCATGTGAGAGCATTTCGAGAGGGTGAGCAGACTCTCCCCACTCTCGGCCGTACCAGGGCAACATATTTTAGATGGTGGTTGGAGGTAGTCGACAGGAAAACCTGGACTCGTGCTTCGTGCTACTTGGCACTCGTCAGCAAGGTGTACCTGTAATCTTGAGGGAACTGGTGCTCCCTGACGGATTCGATCTCGTGTCATCCCACTTCACAGTCAGAGACGTTACCATTGAGCTATCCGGGCCGCCTTGTGGATTAAACCTTCAGGTCGAAGGATCTGGGTCTGGCCCCCTAGGAAAACCACCCGGACAGCATCCAAGCCCTGATACAAATCAATGATAACTGCTACTAGCCTCATTGTTATTGTGTGGCGGAGCATATGTATTTAGTGCCCTCTGGTACCTATGTTTTGTGTTCAAATACAGAAATATACTTTTTGGTGGGATGGTAGCTAGCCTTAAACCTAGTTCGGTTTGATAGTTGCGACAAAAACCGCAAACAATTTGCTAACATTCATCCGTTTAGGACGACAAATTTGTTGGCCAAGGGAACGTAAGGTAAGATTAGCACACCCAATGGCATGATCAGAGTTCAGATAGGTACTATAAAAGGAAAGGTAGTGTCATACACAAACAAACCAACGGTAGCTTATTGCGATGTCATCAATCTGAGTTCAGGTTTGAGATGAAAAGGGGGGACGTCAGGTAGCACATCGGCGATGACTGTGCCAGTAGTTAGTGCTAACCAGAAACAGGTTGTAGTCTGCATACAGTGGGAGTAGACGGTCATCGTTACCCGCTCTCATCGGCCACCTAAACGACTCTTCTGTGTCTAGACACCCGATTTGAACATCCAAGCCTCCGGCTAGTACTACAACATCTGCCGAAATCGCTTTCTGTAGAAGAACAGTTAGCTGGTGGTAAAAGTTATCCATGATCACATCCCGGCTACAATCTGTCGGAGACTAGGTAACGACGGGAAGACATCGTTTCTCAATTTAATGGAGCTTTCTAACCTAACAGCACATAACCGACTGTCTGACGCCAAATAGGACTGCGAGATTTCAGGAAACAAAACTTCACAGCGTGTTAAGACGGACATCGTTGATAGGTCAATCAATTTTCAAAAGAATCTTCCGAAAAGAAACCAAAGGCTAGATTTGAATACGACCTCAGTCACGTTAAGTCCTTAATAAGCAAGCTACTGCCAGAAATTGTATCAGAAGTTAGCATCCGTAAGCTTTATAGAATAGGAAAAAAAGTGGTTTCAGAAAGTAAGCAGAAAAGCCGCCTTCTAAAAGTTACCTTTGCATTAACTGTATAAATAAAACTAATACTGGAAGACTCATGCAAACTGACTGGATCCGGAACATATGTCCGTGAGGATCTCAGCCTGATTGATCGTATTAAGAGATGATCGGCAAGAGCAGAAATAAATGAGCGCCACCGAAAGAGCCTAAAACCTTATACTTAAGGGTTCCAAAATTGGGAAAGTTAGGAGCAAAATGGACCTCAAACCACTCTGGGTGGTAAGGGAATGTTCCTCACCGAATTAAAGTGTGCTATACAAATGCTCGCAGACTACCTAATAAAATGGAGGAGCACAAAACAGTGATGGACACAGAAAACCCTGATGTCGTTTTATTTATTCATTTATTTGAACACATAAATATTGGTACAGGGGGGCACCAAATATATATGCGCCACACAAAACAATGAGAATTTAAGAAAGGAAAAAAAAGTAAGGAACGTAGAGGATTATAAAATAAAAGGAAAGAACAATAATGGGGGAGACGAAAAGGTACACTCAGAAGAAATCTTACATTTAAGGAGGATACAGCCACTTTTTATGAAGGAAGTAAAAGAAGGTTACAGCACGATCGCCACTGGTTTCTATTCTGAGCCATATCTGATAGCGTCTCTAGCCAATATGTTACACCATCTCTCGGACCCCAGCCAGGTAGTCGTGAAGGACCAACAGAAGCCAGCCCTTTGCAGCTTTCTTTCATACCACGACACCATGTCATACACTGACCACTTCTCCGCTTTTTCCAACCAGTCCCAGGGTCGGCAAATAATGCACGACGTGGAATTCACTGGGACGACATTCGTAGAACATGTCCAAGCCACCGAAGCCGGTGTTTCAAGATGGTGACACCAACTGGATTGTCGTCTCTGTGCCCGAACACACGATGCCGAACCTCTGCATTACTAACATGGTGTTGCCACTGGATGTTAGCAATCCTTCGGAGACAGCGATGATCGAACACAGAGAGACGTCTAACATCCTCAACTCGTAGAGGCCAGGTTTCACAAGCATAGAGCAAAACTGCTCTCACCGCCACGTTGTAGATCCGACCTTTTACAGCCAGACTAACATCATGAAGGCGCCAAAGATGGCCCAGATTGGCATAAGCCGCTCTGGCTTTTACTATACGTGCATTGATCTCGTCACTCACACCACCACCAGCACTTATGCAGCTACCCAGATACACGAACTTCTCGACTACTTCAATCTGCTCACCATCCAGAGTGAGTACAGGATTAGAATCCTGCCAGTCTTGTAGAAGTGCTTTGCACTTCGAAGGTGCAAAACACATACCATACCTACGGACACTGATTGCCAACTGATTAAGTGCGGATTGCATAGTTTGGGCATTCTCGCACAGTAAGACAATATCATCCGCATACTCAAGGTCGAGAAGTCTTTTTCCAGGCAACAGATCCACACCACCATTACTTACATCCATCAGAGCTGTTTCCAGAATGCCATCGATGGCAAAGTTGAAGAGGAATGGTGAGATTGGGCAACCCTGCCTAACCCCACTGCTTGAATGGAATAATGGAGAAAGGTGGTTGTATGCCCTCACTCTACCTAAGGTTTTTGCCCCCAAATGCCCTGGTAAGGCTGAGAGTGGGGAGAGTCCGCTCTCCCTCTCGAAATGCTCTCACATGGCCACGCGTATATAGCCCCTGCCAGGGAAGTCCTACTCACTGCCTTCTCGTGGCATTAATGTTGTTTACGAAAATGAGAGGACGAAAAGCGAATGTGCGGCACCGGCTTTAACCGGATCCCAAATCAATGGTGCACATGGGCTCCAGTATCCTGAAGGGACAAGTGGCGTATGAACCAATCGTTGGTCACCGGCTACCATGGGACTGCATCTCCTCACGATGCTCCACTGCCTTGTGGATCAGACGTTCAGGTCGAAGGCTCGGGGTGTGGCCCCCTAAGAAAACCACCTGCTTCGGTTTGGGCACCCGGGCATTATCACAGCCCTCACACAAATCAATTGAGATTTGTGTGGCGCATATGTATTTGGTGCCTCCCTGTACCTATACTTATGTGTTAAAATAAAATAAAATAATAAATGTTAATAAACTTCTCAGGCACACCCTTCTTCAATAGACAATCCCAGAGAACAGTTGATCCAACGAATCGAAGGCAGCCCTGATGTCAAGAAACACTACGATTGTTGGCCTTTGATAAGTATGGCGGTGTTCTAACATTTGGCGGAGGGTGAAGATATGATCAATACATCCTCGACCTGAACGAAACCCAGCCTGCTCCTCGCGAGTCAATCTTTCTCGGGTTTTGAACAACCTACGAAGTATAAAGGAAGCCAGTAGCTTGGACGCAATCGGAAGTAGACTTATCCCCCGATAGTTGTTACAGGAACGACGTGAACCCTTTTTAAAGATAGGGACAACTATCGACTCATTCCATGACGTTGGTACATTCTCTAGTTCCCAGACCTTTGTAAACAACGTCGTCAGTCCCTTAGTCAGAAAGTCACCACTGAGAGACTGACGACGTGGTGAAAATGATGATGTCATTACCATCCCTAAAACATGGTTGATATCAGAAGTGTCTGATAGTGAGATTCAGTTGCTTGGTTTCTTACCTATTAGGACTGATAGACTAACCGTACGGGGGTTATCCTATGCACGGAAAGTACCTTAACCATACGAGCTGTCGAGACATTAGCACATGTGAACTGGTGCGCGGCATGGCGAAGTGCAAACGGCGAGATATTGAACTAGTCGTAGTATACTGAGGTCCAGAACATATAGTAGGTGACTTCCTCCCAAGCAAACTCAAGCCCTGATGTGATAGGAGGTACAACCTTTATAATAAGCAACTTTAATTCACCTAATATAAACTGGGAAGATTTAGAAGTTGGGTCATCAACAACATCATTTGTTTGTAGATTGCTAGAAACCACATTCACTCTAGCTTTATTCCAGCGTATTAGATATCCCACTAGATATGAATTACAAAACTCCTCATCTTTCTTGGATCAAATCTTCACACATGATAATGTCAGTCAAATAAATTTCATCCTACCTCTAGGCAGAAGTGATCATGCAGTCATCTTATTCAAGTTCATGGCTGAGATGGCCAGTCAAACAGTTGCGCCGGCCCGTCCTAACATAAGGAAGGCAGACATAAAGGCAATCACCTCTGCAGCGTCAGATGAAAACTGGATAATTGACTCGGACATCAGTAGAAGAGGCATGGACACATTTCTGGCAGTCATACAATCAAGTGACTCAACCATTTACATCTCGGTCAATCCCAAGGAAGAAGCACGGTCATACTTGGATAGACCGCGATATTAGACGTTTACCAAGACAAAAGAAGTTTTGGAACATCACCATCAGTCTTGGCACAGAAAGTACTATGGAACGCAACAAGTCGGTACGAAATAAGTGTATAATTACAATACGGGAGGCTCAGCAAAAATATGAAAAGCAGTTGGTCCAATCTGTAATCAAGTAACCTAAGAGGCTATTCCCGTACATAAATTACAGAACAAGGACGCAGCATTGGATTCCCAACCTAATTACGGAAGGGAGTATATTTCAAATGATAGAGAATGATCAGGAAAAAGCAGATATTATATAAATAAAATCCCAAGAATAGTTGAGTCCCCAACGATACTATACGCCGAAGATGTAAAAATATCAGGAGACGCAGATGCATGAGTACTTCAGACAGACTTAAATATTGTGATTGGCTGGTCTAAAAAATGGCTGATACTCTTTAGCGCGGTCAATTGTGTCTACATGTACTTTGATAAAAAGATAAATAGATATAGCATAGGGAAAGTACCTGTACCCGTAGTCTGGTCTCACAACGACCTTGGGGAGACAGTAAACCATTATCTTTAAACCACAGACCACTGCCGGGAGGTCACAGCTAAGAGGTTTAGAACCCTATGAACTTTCAGTTGGACATTCATCATGTTAGATACTAATATGTTCGCTATAGTATGCACAATCTTAGTGCGAACTAAACCTGAGAATTGAGTACAGGTTGAAGGCTTCCGTTTGAAAGGTGACTCGCATATACTGGAAAACATGCAGAGAGCAACTAACCGTGCAAATCCAGAACTCTGGAGTTTACCATATAAAGAGCGGTTTGGTAAGCTAGACCTTTCTACTCTGTGCTATCGCAGATCGAGAGGTGGTCCGATTTTGGTGCATAGAATACTAAGAAAAGACTTCGGACCTAATATATCCTCTCTTTCTTCTAAGAGGATCTGGACATCTCAGAAGACATAACAAGCGAGTAGGAAAACAAAGAACGAACAAAATACCAGTAGCACACATATTTTCACGCCTTTTACTCAAAGCAGTGGTGTCCGGACCTTTAATCGACTCATTTAAGAAAAGACTAGACACAGGAGCATACAAGAAAAGGAATAACACAAGCAGTGGGCCTTCTGTGCTTAATGCACAAGTCTGAATACCGGTGGATAGTAAGGCATAAAATGTTCGAAAAGCGACACTAATCGAAATCTCCGTTTGTTTAAGAAACAACAAATTTCTTAGATTTAAAGAACTTACGGAATTCATTTTCGATTTCCATTATTACTTCTATGTGGTCCAGACTATCAAGACCGAGATCTTTGATAAACGAAGAATCAAGCGTAAGCTGAATGTAGTGTTAAATAAATATGCACAAGAACCTTATCGGACTGGATTTTATCGAACGCAGAACAGACAGCTAATACTTTACTTTCCACCTCAGGTTTAGACAGCAGAATTTTTATCGACCGTGTTTGAGTTAGACATGGGTATGCAAGCGGTTGATTTCCCAAAATCTTATTGGATATAGATAAAGTGTGCGGAATATTTCGCGGTAATACGCATCTGTGGAATCCTGATCTCCAAAAAGCAGAGGCTAAGCACCAGGCGCTCATGTTTGAAATTGCGCTCTAAATGACCCACACTACAAATACACCATTATTTCATTTACTATAGGTTCTAGTACTTTCTAACTTAAATTTCATAAGATCAAACTGTTATGCCTTCAAAAAGGTAATTAAGTGAGCACTAGAGTGTTAAGTTGTACCTTTTTCCAAGTGTCCAAAGAAAGATGTTATTCATAATAATATTATTTACAAGGATGTTTAAAGCTTCATACAGCGATTTTACATCTAAATGTCTTGGTTCTGTAGTTGACTTTTCTCTTTTTCTACCATATTTAAATATTACGTTGTACATTCAATTACACATTGAAATGGTATCATAGTAACAGGTGGTGATAATTTTTCAAACTTGTGAAAGTGCGATGAATCTTATACATTTGAAAACTCTCATACCAACACAAGAATATGAAGCTAAAGTCCAGAGCCTTGCTTGGTCTCCAAATAACAAGAAAATAGCCGTATGCACTAGTGATCGATTGGTAATTATTTTTGATGAGAATGGAGAGCGTCGAACACGTTTTTCTACAAAACCTTCTGATTCAAATAATGATGGAAATTTATTTCAAGTACGAGGCATGGCATTTTCCCATGATTCTATCAAACTTGCTATTGCACAGTCAGACAACATAATATTTGTGTACAAAATCGGAGAGTCATGGGATGAGAAAGTAGTAATTTGTAATAAATTTCCACAAAAATGTCCTGTAACATGTATTGCCTGGCCAGTAGATAGACCCATTATTTGTGGCCTTGCTGATGGCAAGGTTAGGGCTGCAAACATACGTACAAATAAATCATCCACCATATATAATGCTGACTCTTATGTTGTTTCAATTTCAGCGAATATTACGGGCAAAGGTTTTATTTCTGGGCATGCAGACGGGAAAATAATTCGATATTTTTTTGATGATGATGGTTCAGGCGACGCTCAAGGGAAACTTACAACTCACCCAACAGCCCCGTATGCTTTAGCATGGGCTGGTTCCACAATTCTAGCTGCTGGTTGTGATAAACGTATCTATGTCTATAACAGAGAGGGAAAACTTGTACAGCGACTCGATTACAGCAAAGATGACAGTGAAAAGGAATTTACTGTTGCGTCATGCAACCCTAGTGGGCATGTCGTTGCATTCGGAAGCTTTAACCGCATTCGTGTGCTCTCATGGAGCCCTCGTAAAGGTGGATGGGAGGAATGTAAGTTAAAAGAAATAAAAAATCTCTACACTATAACGGCTATTGCCTGGAAGCAAGACGGTTCAAAATTAGTTGTTGGGACCTATTGTGGTGGGGTTGACCTATTTGACTGTTGTGTGAAAAAGAAATTATACAGAAATATTTTTGAACTAAATTATGTTGGACCAAGTCAAGTTATTGTAAAAAACTTGAAATCCGATGACGCAATTGTTCTTCAGTCGAAATTCGGCTATGAAATCGATGATGTAAAAGTAATGGGTAAAAATCGATACTTGGTCACACATACATCAAATACTCTGATACTTGGTGATCTTCGTGAGAATCAGTTGAGTGAAGTTCCATGGAGTAGAAAGAACCCCAAGGAGCGCTTTTATTTTGGTTATAATAAATTTTGTATAATATTTGGTTCTGGTGAATTGTATGTGATTGAATATGGAGTTAATGAAATTTTAGGCTCAGTTAGAACTGAATTTACCACTCCGTTTCTAATAAGTGTCCGAGTAAACGAACGAAAGTCCAGCAATAATAGTACATGTAAAAAAATTGCCTATATGTTAGATCTGAAGACGGTAGCTATTTTTGATTTTCTAACAGGTTCAAATGTTGCACACGTTTCTCATGATAGAAAAATTGATTGGATTGAGTTAAATGAAACTGGACAAAAGCTACTTTTTCGAGACAAGAAGCTCCAACTTATTCTATTCGATATAGAAACAGGTGTAAAATTTATGCTACTTAACTTTTGCTACTATGTACAGTGGGTTCCACAGAGTGATGTCATAATTGCTCAGTCCAGAGATAGTCTTTGCATTTGGTACAACACTGAATCGACTGACAGAATGACATCGATCCCGTTGAGAGGTGGAGATATCACAAATGTCGTACGTCAGAATGGCAGGACTGAGGTTTTAATAAATGAGGGTGTGAACTCTGTTGCTTATGCTTTGGACGACAGTCGTATTGAATTTGGTACTGCAATGGATGATGGAGATCTCGAAAGAGCAGTTTCATTTTTGGAAAGCTTAGATGTAACACCTGAAACAAAATCTATGTGGACTAAACTAGCATTTGCCTCTTTAAAGGCAGGAAATTTAATAATTTCAGAACAGTCTTTTGCTTCTTTAGGCTGTGTGAGCAAGTCACGATATTTGCGGCAAACTCGAAACTTATTAATGGAAAACAAGTTATCCAAGTCAAATGTTCAGGCATGCATTGCTATCCTCGAGAAAGACTTTCGAGCAGCTGAAAACATATTTCTATCACAAAATTCTATTGAAGATGTCGTAAAATTATACAAGGATCTACTTAAATGGGATGATGCTATTGAGGTTAGTTTAACATTTAATGGTTGTTTTGTTAGTGTTATTTGCTAAAATGTGCCAGTAAATAACAGAATGTTCACAAAGGCAAGATCATAAAGCTACTTATCATTAAATCATGTTCACATATTCTGAAGGCATAAGAATTAAAGTTATTTTTGATTTATAATTTCTAGTAAAATTGCTTTTAAGTAACTAAACAATCATGTTGTTTAGTTCGTTCCGTTCAACTATACGGCTGCGAAACATGGCCTTTAAGAGTAGAAGATACTCGTAAGTTACTAGTATTTGACCACAGGTGCATTAGAAATATTGCTCGCATCCGCTAGGATCACCGGTTAAGTAATAGTGACGTTAGATGTAGAGTATTAGGGAATGATCGAAAATCAGTTGATGAGGTTATGAATTTTCATCAACTGAGATGGTTGGGTCACGTGTTCCATATGCCTGAACACCGATTATCACGACGCGCAATGCTAACTGGTGCTAAGGATAATTGGAAGAAAGTTAGGGGCGGCAAAACCAAAACGTGGCATCAGTGCTTGAAGTCACTAACTTCTGGTCTGAGCCATGTTGATAGATGCAAGCTACATGGTTGGGGTCCGCGTGTCTGACGTAACCAATGGTTGGAGACTCTTGGTGACATGGCTCAGAATCGATCACAATGGCGTAGGTGTATACACTCTCTGTCTCCCCTTAAACTATGAGATTAAAATCGCTTCATGTCTTTCTTTCTACGAACTAATTGTTTCTTCCTGTACTATATATTTGTATGCAATCTTTCTTCTATATAATGCCACCACTGAATTAAATATTTCTATGAATCCGTTATTGATCTTGTTGTGCTAATGCGGTAAGGCAAATTGGACCGATGTATATATATGCTTAGTCCTACGTTGTAGCTGACTGACTGAGTGACTGAAACAATTATGCTGCACCAAAACAGGCCGCTTAAATAAAAATTGCTTCTTAATGAAATCGAGAATTATATTCCTTTTTCCTATACCTCTTATGATTGTGTATAGGTATAATCTTTTCTGAAGTATAAGTTTCCAATCATATCTATGTGTAGTTTTTAATAAGCATTCTAATATATTTGTTTTAAGTAAAACTTTTACATGAATTCATTAGTGTGACTTCAAAAAATATATTTAAGCATTGTTAAACATAAAAAGTTGAGTTAATGTAGTGTTTTGTTTTTGAAAATATTACATACTACGTTTATCATTCTTATGATAATAATGATATTACCAATATATGGATTACTAATATATAGGTTCTAAAAGTTTCATTCAAATAAATAAAAACTTTCGTCTAAACTTGAACGAATAGTTTCACAAAAATTAGACGCTGAGTTAATGTGAGACATTAAAGAGGAAGAATGTTGTATTTGTAAAATCTCAGTGAAAGACTTTGAAGTAAATTCAACGTTTTGCCTGGCAATCTAGTTCAAGCTTTTTCAAAGGAAATATAATCAAACAACAAACTTATCGAATATAAATAGTGTTTACATAGTTCTCCAGTTTACTGTATACTGAATAAAACATCCAATTAACTTGAACCCTGTTTGAACTAGGTATTTACATAAGTGTGTAAGAGATATATGTTGTAAAAAACGAAAAGTGTTAACATAACTGATTGTGTGTCTACGTAAGTGATGTGTGAAGAAATTTCATTCAACTATATATATATATATATATATATATATATATATATATATTGTCTTTGGTCTGTGTATATTAAGAAAACATATCATTTTATATATGAAATGAATCAAAAATGTCACAGCCTACATTAAATGAAGATAAATAAGCAAGATAAGTAAACAAGATAAAAGACTGAATTCACAGAGGAAGAATATATTTGTAATTGAAAGTTTGTGTTATTTTTAATGTTCCCATCAATTGTTTAACATATTCAGATAAAATAACTGATTTAAACCATTGAATGTATTATCTATTGATGAGTTAATATGACATAGATACACTAGAATAAGGAGTTCAGGTTTACTTAACAATTATTAGTTACCATGGGACAGCTAATTGTATTCCATCACCCCTATTAATACTGTTTGAATTAGCCCATATATATAGTGCTTCAGCTGTTAGTCGTTCTTTAAACATTATTATTGTTGATTAGATGACTTATTCATTATACAATAAATCAGAGAACTATGTAACCCTATTTGTATTCGATAATTTTGTTACTTACTTACTTACTTACGCCTGTTACTCCCAATGGAGCATAGGCCGCCGACCAGCATTCTCCAACCCACTCTGTCCTGGGCCTTCTTTTCTAGTTCCATCCAATTCTTGTGCATTTTTCTCATATCTATCTCCATTTCCCGGCGTAATGTATTCTTTGGTCTTCCTCTCCTCCTTCGGCCTTGAGGATTCCATATGAGGGCTTGTCTTGTGACGCACGCAGTTCGGTGCTTTCCTCAATGTGTGTCCTATCCACTTCCAGCGTTTCTTTCTGATTTCTTCCTCCGCTGGAATCTGGTTTGTTCTCTCACACAGTAGGCTGTTGCTTATAGTGTCCGGCCAGCGGATCTGAAGTATTTTGCGTAGACAACTGTTAATAAACACCTGTATCTTTTGGATGATGGATTTCGTAGTTTTCCAGGTTTGATTATATTTTCTTTAAAAAAGTTTGAACTAGATTGCCAGGCAAAACGTTGAATCTATTACTTCAAAATTCATTCACTGAGATTTTCACAAATACAACATTGTTCCTCATTAATGCTTCATTAAAATGCATAAAAGTTTTGTATAATGAACTAAATTCATGAAGAAAAAAAAAAGAAGAAAAATATTGAATTTTTTGTATTTAGTAGAAACACTTCTGATATTGGATAGTTTTCATATTGATTATTAAGTTATTTATACATCGTCTGAGATTTTCAATACACGAACTTGTTGTGTTGGTTACAAGTATTTTTTTCTTAAATTTTCGTTCATTCAACTTAATCACCATGCATACACGTTTTATTGATAATGTTTTATCGTCGAAAATTCAGTTATCATACAAGGAACTTGAGTAGATTACTACCTAATCTTTGTCACTTTGATTAGAAAGTAAATTGGCAGAAATTAAAGTTAACCAAATCAATTCTTGATAAGTCATTTGTTTTAGTCATATTGTGGTATGGATTACTTATATCCACACAAGTAGTATATAATGGTGGTCCAGCATAGAAAGTATTTCAGTAGAAGGTCGATGAGGAATGAACGGAAACGGAACGAAACGCAATTGGTATGAAAACGCATGAACAATGAAATCTGAGACAATGGATCGATGTTTGCAACAGGAACAGTCAAGTTTGATATGATGGATTGATATTTTGCAAATTAACGATTTACTATATGGTTCTCAGATTTCATTGAGATGTTCTGTAATTATGTGCTCAAATACATTCGATTGTCCCCCATTGGTGTTCTTGTTCACTACATTTGATGTCGCTGCCAACCGGGAGAGGGGAAGGGTTCTGTTTTATAGACGCCATTGCGGATCTGGAGCTAAGGTGCCGGTTGGGGCAGTATGGTGCAGAGACGTGGCGTCTGCTGGAGTGTTCTGGCGAGGCGGCGTTGGCTGTAGCGGGTGCTGTTGACGGAGAGGGGCGGTGGGACGTACGGCTGCTGCGTGGACATCGGATGTAGATGGCTCAGCAGTCCGGTGGAGCACGGGTGTCGAACGTCCCAGGTGCCAAGTGGATGTCAGATGTTGGTATCCCGGTGGGTCGACGGAGCTATGAACGCCAGCGCGCCGCAGACTCGATATTTTGACGGAGGGTGAAGCACAGACTGCAGAAAAGATGAATGTGGCACGGCGGGCATAAACCACCACAAGAACGAATGCCTTAAAGGGGGACGAGTGCGGTGTGGTTTACTTATATCCACCCAAGTAGTATATAACGGTGGTCCGGCATAGAATGTATTTCAGTGGAAGGTCGATGAGGAATGAACGGAAACGGAACGAAACGCAATTGGTATGGAAACGCATGAACAATGAAATCTGAGACAATGGATCGATGTTTGCAACAGGAACAGTCAAGTTTGATATGATGGATTGATATTTTGCAAATTAACGATTTACTATATGGTTCTCAGATTTTATTGAGATACTCTGTAATTATGTGCTCAAATACATTCCATTGTCCCCATTGGTGTTTCTGCTCACTACAATATAAGTTTTTTTATAACTTAAATTGTTCTACTAAAATTAGAAAGTGGAATTAAATTCTAAAGTTCACGAAATGTTTCAAACATCGTTTCTGTGGCATTGAGTATTTCAAAAAATATTTAATAGGTAAAACACGACGTAGAATTTAGGACCTATGTAAATCGATTTAAGTTTTCATACACCATAAGCACAGAGTAATGAAGTTGTCAGAGCAAATTCTAAGCTTTCAGAGTTAGTAACAGTATTATTGGTGATGAAAGATATCAGGTATCAAAGATACGGTTTGTAAAAGTATTTATTGATCAGATAAGAAGGTTACGAATGATCTAGACACTTGGAACCCAAGAAACGAAAATGAGTAGATGCCCCTGCGCCATTGGAAACGATTTTGAGCTATGTCATTCTACATTCCTAACCACTAATTACGATAATCACGCAAATCTCAACCAGGTAGTCTACACCCAATAACATCGCTTAGTAAAATTGTGGCTTACGTCAACGACTTATGCTACGCCTTGGTTTGGTAGCTTCTAGCTTTGCTCTAACCTACTTCGATACCAGGCAACATCACCCGTCTAGGTAGGTAGGTGGTTGGGCATACATAAAACACACCCGAGCTACTTCACGTAGGAAAGATTTACGACTACACTAATTTTATACTGTTCATTTCATTTCTAAACTTTAGCCACACAAAGACAACATTTTTCAACCATAATCCTCATACTTGGGTAATCAAAACAGTCCCAAAATGGGAAATAACATTTTTTAGTGTAGAATAGCGTATGGGATTGATTTAGTAAGTCAGTGCATCTTAACTGCCAAATGCCACATTGAGAACTGGATATTCTTCAATGAGAAGTATTACATTGGAATGAACACTCTCTTGGGCGTTTACCGTCTCCAGTATCTTGGTCAGAAATGAGATCTATCATCCAATAAACTACATTTTTGCAAATTAATTGAGTGGTTTACCGATAGCCGATTTGTTTTTGGAATTTTGAGTTTGTTTACTCTTTGATCTTTTATATTAGATTGCCGAAGCTAAAAATTGGTCTGGTTTGGACAAGCTCAAAAAAGATTATCACCATTGGTTGACAGAAACTGGACAAGAGGAGAAAGCTGGTGATTTACGTCAAAAAGATGGTGATTTTAATGGTGCAATAACATTATATCTTCGTGCTGGCGTACCTGGTAAAGCCGCACGTCTAGCATTAACTGAACCAGAAATTTCATCAGATAGAGTATTGGTGGAAAAGATCATTATGGTACGTGTGGAACAATTTTTGGCATGCTGCATAATATAATGTCTTTCCTTTTTTAATATCTGTTTAGGTGTAAAAAACTAACAGCATATCTTAATGAAGTATTATACTTGAACTTGTTAAATGTATGTAGCGGCTCAAAAGGTTGATGACCTAATCAATATCACTATTAGTAGTGGGGAGTGGTCCTAACGGAGAACAGAGGGGAGTTTTTCGATTGAACATTATAGTCTAGGAAGGTTGTCAGTTGAGGTGGGTAACACTTGATATTCATGAGTTAAGGTTGTTATTTGTGTTCTCTTGATGTCATGAGAAGTTTGTCTTGAAGTAAAACAAGGACCTACGATCTGCAAGTAACCACCTCATATCTCTTTAAGTTGAGCCATGAAATTCGACATTAATAACTAGATTTCAAATTACCTAATACTGTGCTTCCACATCATTTTGTTGACAGGCTTTGTACGTGTAGTTGTTGATTTACTGGCCTGATAATAGCCTGATAACGTTTGAACTAGAGCAATCCATACTATCAGTATAATATTGTAGTGAACAGAACACGGGTGGAGAACAAACGGATGTATTTGTCAACTAATTACAGAACTTGTTAGTAAAATCTAACAATCATAAAGTAAATGGTCAATTTGCAAAATGTCCATCAATTGTCTCAAAATGACTCAGACTTCGTTGTTCTTGCATTTTCAAACAAATTTCAGTCTGTCTTCATTCTTTACTGTTCCACCTTCTTGTCTCTCTACTGCCAGACATTCTGTTCACGAATAACATCATATACTACTTATATCTACATGAGTAGCACACACCACACTCGTCCCCCCTTTAAAGTAGTCGTTCTTGCGATGGTTCATGCTCGCCGTGCAACATTCTTCTTTTCTGCAGTCTGTGCTACGCCCTCCTTCAAAATGTCGAGTCTGCGGCTCCGTCGACCTGCCGGGACACCAACAATATGAGTAAAAACGAGGGTGAATGTTTACACCACGAACAATAACAATCACTGAACCAATAATTCTGGCCTGTCGTTGATTAGAAGGCTTTTCAAGTGTGTCTACACACATTATTTATATCATACATTAAATCAAATGATTACGCTTTGTATAGTTGACGATTTCAATCATTTGCTGAGCACACAGAGAAATTGTATTTGTTGTATCTGTTTAAGTCACTATCAATTGATCAGTATATAATGAGCCTTAGTAAAGAGAATACTTACTTCAGATTCAATCCGATATAGCTTGTAACTGAAAATAGTGAACATGATTTTTTCCACTGCATACCGTCAATGAACATTCCTTAGATTGATGAATAGAAATGACAATAGATGCTTTCTGTAGATAAATAACACAATTCTTTTGATGGACAAGATTATGAATAACTTCAGTGATAGGTTAGTCTACAGACATACTGATGAAAATATATATCCTGATTAGTCGTTCTTGACCGTACGTATCGCCCAACAGTGGTACACTGTCCACAATCTTACCAACTTTTCTACTTACATAGAAACCACTATCAATTGAAGCATTTAAAGCGTACTGATTATTTTCAATTTTAATGGCTACCTTCTTTCATATTTATTTTGTTTACATTTTTTGTCATATTATGAAGCTATTTTCTTTGGAATAAATTATAATTATAAAAAAGATATGCAATGCTGACTAATGTTAGAAACGGTTGGAAGAAAGTTAAGGGCGGTTAAATCAAAACATGGCATCGGTCCTTGAAGTCACTAACTTCTGGTCTGAGTCATGTTAGCAGATGCAGACTACATGGTTGGGGTCAGCCGGTGACTATCGTAACCAATGGTTGGAGACTCTTGGTGACATGGCTCGGAATTGATCACAATGACGTAGATGTGTATACTCATTGTCTTTCCTTAAACTATGAGATTAAAATCGATTCATATCTTTCATTCTATTAACTAATTCTCTCTTCCTGTACTATATCCCCATATACAATCATTCTTTTCTATATTACTACCATTAAAGTAACGGCGAGACTATAAATTATGAACGAACCAATCACGTATAAGATAACAGGTCTCGGGCTTTTGCGCGAAACTCACTTATCCATTTGGTTAAATAGAGTTTTGGTATTATAGCTGATATTAATTCGTAATCAAAACCCTAAATCTAATTTCTAAACTTCATTATCAACTGTAAATCATAATTCTAATTCCTCACATAGGTTTATAACCCTAATTTTAGTCCTAGTTATTAGGTGGGTACTCTCAAAGTCAGTCTAGCGTCACTCAAAGGTCATCCATAAATTGTAGTCTCATCTATATGCTTGGTCCTACGTTGTAGCTGACTGACTGACTGAATGATAAAAATATATACATATATCTGTAACATTTTTGGTTGGTTTTGTCATATTTTACATTGTACAGGAACTAAAGACTTGTCAAAGGAGTTAATCATTGAAACAAAAGAGATAGAAAGTATAAGATGATAATATGTTTAGTGCTGTTTGAGAAAACATCAAAGAATTATACAACTATAACAATGTGATCAACTTAAAGTTGTGTTAATCTAAATGTTTACAGATTAGTTTTGTGATAATTTGAGGATTTCATCGTTAGGAACTTTATAATTTAGGCAATGAATTATCATGGTTAGGTCATTAACTAGCAACTTCAATCTGTAGTGGTACTGTGGTGAATGAGAACACTATTGGGGACAACTGAATGTACTTACTTTTCCTTTGTGTATGTGTGTGTTGAGGCATACTGATGCAGAGGCTGCTGCTACTACACTAGTTGTCTTCATCAGCATTTGTTGATGTGTATGGGATATAAAAGACAGGTCATTTGTGAAATTCAAATCTTCTAATTGACTCCGAGCTGTCCTCCCTCAGATGTCGAGGTCTTCTTAATCCACCGGAAGAAAGACGAAAACGTAAAGATGTTATAAGTAATACCTACTATTTAAAAATTCATTAGTTCATGAATAGGATATGTGTCCACTCATTTGTAGAGCATCTACTTCCCAATGTCCAATATACATGCAATATATGTAGCTGAATATAAGTACATAATTTCCACTGAGGATTTTATTTCAAGCATCTCGTTGTCTGTTACTGGTTTTTCTGAACATGTCTAAATTTTACTGAATAGCTTTATTTTTGTGAGCAGAGCAGAGCCCATTTCATTTGACGTAAAGTTCACCATTATCTTCTACTGTCAAAATATCAGCATCTACATAGACACGTGCGGATATGTTATTAATATTTTATAAAAAGTCTCTCTAGTTTTTTTGGTATTATCCGTTGATATTATGACATTCAGTCGATTAGTCTCTTGGTATATGTGCATCCTTAGAGGATAGCATCGATATTTCTGCATGATTCACAAGTTTTTATTCAAGTTGGATCATGTCTAGCAATGGAATCCAGGACTTACGTTTTATCCTATACTGGATGTATCAACTGAATGTACTTACATCCCAGTGCGGATAATCACTCAGAAAAACACAAACACATAATGATCAAATTCATCTTCTTTGTACAAGCCAATAGCTATCTTTACTCAGTAGCTCAACTGATTGGTCATTTGAAACAAAGGGTACTCAGTTCGAGTCACAGTATGAACATCAACAATAGGATGCCGGTACTTTCATCTGACGAGTCCCAAATAGGAGAGAACGCGTATCTTGAATCCTATTGTTAGCCACCGCCGGACTTCAGCAAAAATTCTTTTAATTTCTCCTTACTTTCCCTTTTCTTTATATGAAATTCTTAAAAAAAGTCATTAACTCAATGTGAACTGTATGAAAAAGCTGGTGAACTATATCAAAGTTTAGGTCAATCAGAGAATGCATTGAGTTGTTATCGTCAAGGTAATTGTTATCAAAAAGCAATCGAATTAGCTAGAATATCATTTCCATCAAATATATTACAATTAGAAGAAGAATGGGGTGATTATTTAGTGACAAAACAACAAATGGATAATGCAATTAATCATTTCATTGAAGCTGGGTAAGTATATATTTGATAATACATAACAATTCTTAATAATTACAGGTAAATCTCATGATAGACAAACTTCTATGCATTACTGAGATCCTATTATTCAGTAATGTTATTTAGAAATATCCATAGAAACGGATCAAATAAAAAAATATAAAATTATTAATATAGTGAAATATAAAAATTGCTGAAGAGTCCTATTCTAGGACGAAACGGTCGTCCAGTGCTTCCAGGTTTCTAACGGTGGTCTAACATAAAAATTGATATTGGAATTTAGAAACAAAAAAAAGGGCATTTGAAATTAATCTCAATCTGTTGTCACAGGGATTTAATCAACTTGACTATACTCATTTATTTATAATAAACTCAAAAAATAATTCGCATAAGAATATCGCTGCAAGATTTTAGCGTTCAAGAATGAATTTCATTGATGTTTTAAAGGATTTTAAAGTGCTTAATACACAGTGGTCTTGAGTGTTGTTAGAGATATGAGGGCGGTTATCACTTCCCGGTTACCCACACCATGGAAGGATTCTTCAAGAGGTAACTGAAAAGGAAATTGCGTTAGAAATGGTATTAGTGACGTTAACGAGTGACTGCAGTGCTAAAGGTCAGTCATATACAATCTTTCTGTAAGTAATTTTTGTGTTAGTTCCATACTTGTTGAGACCTTACCACCGAAGACGGATATCCGTGGGATAAGACGAGGTGTGTAATTTTAGGGTCGACCTAAGCCCAACCCTCCTTGTCGGGAGGTAGCATCGTTGTTATGCTGGTTGTCCAACGGTAACAACTTGCTTCTTTCATATCTCTCTACAATCAGCAGTACGATTTCACCCTCGGACCATGGGATCGCTACTTTTAGTCTTACTTCTCTCCAACCGATCTGTCTAGTCCTAGTATAGGTCTCTTCAGCAATGCGAATGTTAATATGTTGACTAGAAACTTTCTAACATTTTTTATATTCTTCCAGCCCAACATGGTATCTGAGTTCATGAGGAGCTAATAATGTATAAAAAGGGTATATTACTTTATCCTTTGTTTCTTAAATATAAACTTTCTAAATTTATGAGATGTAGTATTGAATATGCGTGCAAACAATCAACGTGAATCTATGATTCTGAGAAATTTTGTCGATGGAATCTAACTTAATCATGTATTTGTTTTTAGCTTCACTTATTGCATATCTCAGCAATTATCATTTTACATTTTTACTAAGTACACAAGGATTTATATCAGAAGGGGTTTTGTGGAGATTGTAGTAATTTCAATGGTTAAGATCATGAGTCAAAGGAAGCTAGACCACCATGAAAAACCTAGAAGCACTGGACGGCCGTTTCGTACTATCGTGGGACTCCTCAGCAGTGCGCATCCAAGACCTCGCCCCCTGCGAGATCTTAACCGTTGAAATTACTACAATCTCCACAAAACACCTTCTGATATCAATCAACATATGCTCACTAGTGACTGGCTTCAACAGGTATATCCTGGAGTTCTAGTGAGAGGTAGTGACCAGTGGAGTTCAACCAGGTCTGTTGTGAGATAGTAACTCACTGAAGACAATGGTGAATGCGTCACTCAATATCATGGATTAGTTGAAGTTAGACATTAACACCGTTGGATGCAGGCCGGCTCAGTGGTCTAGTGGTTAAGTGGTCGCGCGCGAAACCAGTAGGTCCTGTGTTCGAATCTCGCTGGGGGGGGTGAGGTCGTGGATGCGCACTGCTCAGGAATCCCACAATAGGACGAAACGGCCGTTCAGTGCTCCTTGGTTTTTAATGTTGGTCTAGCTTCGACTGACTCATGATCTTAACCATTGAAATTACATAAGGATTTTGTCGAATTACTTCTTTGTATAGTTATTATCTAAGTCCATACTCCAATACTTCATTAATTGTCTTAGACTTCAGTGTTCCTACTTTCCCATATCAGTTATTTTCTGTTCTCGTTCTTCCTTTCTCAATTTTCTTAATCTTCTGCTTTTCAGACATTCTATTTCTGACTAGCGTTATATACTACTTATATCGATATAAGTAACACACACCCACACACATGAGTGCAAACAATTTCGGTATTTGATAAATCTGATCTATTATTAAAAAGAAATAGTCTGATGATATTCTATTGAATAATAATTCCTCAGAATAGTCACTTACTTTCTACAAAAAAAATTGAACAACTAACAACTGAAAAACATAGTCTTTCTTAGCAAATAACACAACTATTGAAAAGTAAGTATGTGCAACACAAAATCGATCAGCTTTTTAAAGTAAGATCAATTTCAGTACAACCAGTTTTGATAGGGTTTACATTATATAAAAGGAACTGAGATTTTGTTGTCACTAGACTGAATACTTGATCAATAGGCTATAGATAGATTGGATCGTGTCTTAGAAGATAGAACAATCACGACAAAAATCAAGAAACTAGATTGTAGGATAGACAATACTTTATCCAATACAATTACAAGCAGCTTACACTTAATGAGTCTAGAATAAGAATTAATGGTAAGGAAGAAGTTACATATTTTTTAGTAAGATGGGTATCGGCGACTAATCACATCTTACTTTCATTAGCCACACATCAAAAACAATGTCAGTTTTAGCGTCTATCGCACTTCATCCAAGTTTTTTTCTAATGAACACAATGTTATATACTTGGCAATTGACGGAGTTAAATGTATGATTCAAGCTTTAGGATCCCCCCCAGTTTATGACAGAATCACGAATCTCTGAGTTTTAGTAGCTTTCAGGTTTGAAACCTTATTATTCATAGAGTATGATATAATTGAAGTATAACTAGGCTTAAAACGACTGTGTTGTATATATTTGGTAAATGGATCAATAATACTTTTTGCAAGTACTGATTTCTTTTAGGCAAATTTAGCATTCAATAAGTTTGACTTGTAATTCAACTATTATTTTTCTCATCTTTTCTTATCCATGTTCATGCTGATCATTAATCTGACAATGTATGAGATGATTCAAGTTAACTTTGTATATTAGTGTTATATATTGAGCCGCTGAGTAGATGGGCAGTGAAATTCGATCGAACCAAGGACGCGTAAAACACGTGCCAGCGGCCTAGAGTTCTGATTGGCCCTGCTTTCCGCCTAGCCCAGCCAGTTAAGTCCAGAACGCCAATCTCAGCCTCTGCAATATGAATCTTATATTTCAAACATACTGAATTTATATACCAATCAAACAGACCACAACGTAGCATAAAATAGAAAATAACATTTGTACAAAATTTGGCCAAATGTGGCTGTGAATGTGGAAGGCAGTGACTAGTTAGTTGAGTCGGGGACAACGGACCAGAATAGCCTATCAAGATTCTGAATCCCTTGATCCGATCGATAAGTCACTACCCTCTAATCGGCGGCCTTTGAGATATAGCAATTAGTCATCTCAACATGAACAATTTTATTCTATTTCATAATCCTAAATTCACATGCTATAACTTTAAACAATGTAATTTGTTTTAAACCTAACCACCTTTTAGATTATTAATTTGGATAGATAACTGTAGAGTATCTTATTTATTCATTTATTTATTTAAACACATAAGCATTGGTACAAGGAGGCACCAAATAGATATTCGCCACACAAATCATTTGATTTGTGTGAGGGTTAGGATACTGTCCGGGTGCCCAAACCGAAGGACGTTATTTACTTAGAGGGCTACACCTGGAGCCTTTGACCCAAAGGTCTAATCCGCATGGTAGTGGAGCAACGTTGAGAGATTCAGTCACATGGTAGTTGGTGACCAAAAATAGGTTCGTAATCCTTCTGCTCCCTCAGGATCCTCTAGTTCATGAGTATCATTGATTTGTAGTAATAATGGTTTTTCAACTCCCCCTAAGTGGATCCTCTGTGTCTGTCAACCTGATTAAAGCACCAAACATTCACTTTTCATCCTCTGAATTTCTTAAACAACATCTCAGCTACGAGAAGGCGGAGGGGGGGGAGTAGGACTTCTTTGATAGTAGCTCTATAGGTAGAGCTGATTCTCCTCACTTTCAGCCATATCTGAATATTTGAAAGTATCCAAAAAGAATTTATTCCATAGAATACTCTTAATTGTTTGAATATGATAAATATTTTTAATAGTTGAAATCATGAATCAATTGAAGCTAGACCACCAGTGCTTCCAGGTTTTCCATGGTGGTCTAGCTTCAATTGATTCATGATTTCAACTATTGAAATTACCAATTCTCCACAAAACCCATTCTAGTAATAATCATCTGCTCACTAGTGACTGACTTCAAGAGATACTCCTGGAGTTCTAGTGAGAAGCCGTGACCAGTGGAGTTCAACCAGGTCTGTTGTGAGATATCAGCTCACTGAAGACAATGGTGACGGTGGCGCAACTTCGTGGATTAGTTGAAGTTAGACATTAACACCGTTGGATGCCGGCTCAGTGGTCTAATTGGTTAAGCGCCTGGCGCGGGGTGTGGGCTCGTGGATGCGCACTGCTGAGGAGTCCCATACTAGGACGAAACGGCCGTCCAGTGCTTCCAGGTTTTCCATGGTGGTCTAGCTTCAATTGATTCATGATTTCAACTATTGAAATTACCAATTCTCCACAAAACCCATTCTAGAAATATTCTTAAATTATTCATATACTATTTATTTAATAATAATAATAATAAATCTATTTCTATTTTAGTGCATATATTAAAGCTATTGATGCAGCTATTAATTCTTGTCAATGGACTAAAGCTTCTCATATTATAAATTCTATTGAAAATAAAAAATCCATTGAACAATTATCACCATATTTTCTTAAACTAGCTCAACATTATATTGGATCTCATGAATATTATGCAGCAGAACAAGCATTTCTTAAAGCAAATCAATTCAAATTAGCTATTAATATGTATATTACAATAGGAATGTGGGAAAAAGCACATCAACTTGGATCTTCAATAATGGATCAAACAGAATTAACTAAGTAAATATATTTATTTTATTAATTGAATGATTTAATAGATAAACTATTAATTCTTATAAGTAGATATGATAGTTGTTAGTAATAGAATCTAAGTAGTATGTTTCTTTTGATTTAAAATGGATCAACTGGATATATCTGCATTCCACAGTTGATGTTTTTTTCGCAGGGGGAGGGGCGGGGGGATTGGAACCTAGTACTATAACGTGCGTTCTGAATTTTACTGCTAGCCATCATTATCTCTGGTTATAATGCTTGTGATTAATTGTTTATTGAATATATCCATGAAGTAAAAGTGTTAGCTAGAATTGTTCCATTTTAATTTTTGAAAGAATGTTTTTCAGTTGGTTTGTTAAAGAACAGTCATTGACTTCTGGTCTGAGCCATGTTGATAGATGCAAGCTACTTGGTTGGAGTCAACCGGTGACTATCATAACCAATGGTTGGAGACTCTTGGTGACATGGCTCAGAATCGATCACAATGGCGTCGGTGTATACACTCTTTGTCTTCCCTTAAACTATGAGATTAAAATCACTTTATATTTTTCTTTCTTCGTACTAATTCTTTCTTCCTGTACTATATCCTTGAATGCAATCCTCCTTTTTTATATTACACCACTGAGTTAACTATTTCTATGAATCCGTTGTTTATCTTGCTGTGCTAATGCGGTTTGGCAACTTGGACCGATGCATATATGTGTCTGGTCCTATGTTGTAGCTGACTGACTGAGATTATAGTACTAACTGAATGATTTTTGATCATTCCCGATTGTTTGGTTGAGACAGAAGAGATATTTAATCTAATCTTGTCATAATAATAAAGTTTTGACCCTCTAGTTTAAAGCAACCGTTCTGTGCCCTATGATCTACAATGAATAGTCAGTTATTGTTTGTATGTGACTGAAATTATATTAACATTTATCCAAGTCTTTGAAATCGTCAATTTGTCTCAAAACACACCATAAATACTTTTATAAGATTATGTTAGTCAGTCAGCTACAACTCAGTACCAGGCACATATATGAATCGGTCCAAGTTGCCATGCCGTATTAGCACAACAAGATAAATACCGGATTCATTGAAGTAGTTAACTCAATGGTAGTAATATATAAAAGAAAGATTGCATATAAGGATATAGTACAGGAAGAAACAATTAGTTGGTAGAAAGAAAGATATGAAACGATTTTAATCTCATACTTTAAAGGAAGACAGAGAGTGTATACATCGACACCATTGTGATCGATTCTGAACCACGTCACAAAGAGTCTCCAACCATTGGTTACGATTGTCACGCGGACCCCAACCAAGTAGTATGCATCTACCGACATGGCTCAGACCAGAAGTTAGTGACTTCAAGCACTGATGCCACGTTTTGGTTTTGCCGCCCCTAACTTTCTTCCAATTATCTTTAGCACCAGTTAGCATTGCGCGTCGTGATAATCGGTGTTCAGGCATATGGAACACGTGACCCAACCATCTCAGTTGATGAAAATTCATAACCTCATCAACTGATTTTCGATCATTCCCTAATACTCTAAATCTAACGTCACTATTACTTACCCGGTGATCCCAGCGGATGCTAGCAATATTTCTAATGCACTTGTGGTCAAATACTAGTAACTTACGAGTATCTTCCACTCTTAAAGGCCATGTTTTGCATCCGTATAATAGAACGGAACGAACTGCCACGTAGTATACTCGTCCCTTAATTGATAGACGGATATCTTGCCTTCTCCATAGGTGACGTAAGTTGGCAAAGGCCAAACGAGCTTTTCAAATCCGTGCTGAGATTTCGTCAGACACCATCCCATTAAGGCTGATCAGAATTTCAAGATAAGTGAAGTTTTCAACGTGTTCGACTACTTTACTTCTTATCCTTAGTTCAGGTGTTGACGCAGACCGGTCCTGAAGCAACAACTTGCATTTAGAGGGGAAGAAGCTTATATTGCATATTTTATTGAATAAATTACTATAGATCTATACTTCATCAATAGTTTGTTGACCAAATCTCGGAAACTAACCAATACCTTCAAATGTTTCAATATAGTTAACGTTTATTTAGAAAAAAAAAAACATAAAGACAATTCACTATTTTATCAACCGATTTGTCATCTTTAACTGATAACCTACATCTAATTTCATTATTCCTCACTAGATTATTCTAGTATCCTTGAGAGATGCTTCGAATGGATCTATCATCATATATTAGTAACCTATGAATATCCTCTGTTTTAAAAGATCATTTTTCACATTATTGACCTAAGATAATCCAGAGTGATTAAATTCACAATCTTTAAGCCTTATGATGATTGAGCGACAATTATATTTATTCTACTTAGTTATTATCCAATAAATGTTTTCTGTTTATTTTAGGGAATTACCCATTTTTCATTTCATTATTATCATTATTATTATCCTCCATTGTTCTATTTCATTTCAACTAGTATGTATTTATCATATGCTGAAGAATTTGAAAAAAATGGTAATTATAAAGAAGCTGAACGTTTATATTTAACTGTTAAAGAAATAGATCGAGCAATAACCATGTATAAAACTACACGTCAATATAGTGAGATGTTACGTTTAGTTAAACAATTCAATATTGATTTATTAAATCAAACTTATTTACATTTAGCTGAACAATTTCAAAATGAAAACAATTTTAAACAAGCAGAACAGTATTATTTAGAGGTATGTATATTTAAATAACATTTTCTTATAGTTTATTTGTGTAGATATTAAAAATAATTTATTATTAGAAAGGGGTTATGTGTGAAGATTTTAGAAATTTCATTGGTTGAAATCATGAGTCAATTGAAGTTAGATCACTATGGAAAAACCTGGAAGCACTGGATGGTCGTTTCGTTCTAGTATGGGACTCCTTAGCAGTTCGTCTAGTGCGAAACTGATAGGTCCTGGGTTCGAATCTTGAGGGGAGCGGGATCGTGGATGCGCACTGTCAAGGAGGAGTCCTATACTAGGACGAAACGGCCGTCCAGTGCTTCCAGGTTTTCCATGGTAATCTAGCTTCAATTGACTCATGATTTCAACCAGTAAAAATAATTAAGTTAGAAATTGTTTACAAGTCGGTGAGACTATAATTTATGGACGAGCCAATCAGATGCGTTTTAGAGATTTCAAGGTTACGGCGCCAACTTCAGTAGTTAATGCTAATGTACGATCGGTTTACAGGGAATTTTGTACAAAACGTGATAATTGAGCGACTATAAAAAAATAAAACGGCGAGACTATAATTTGCGGACGAATCAATCAGGTATAAGATAACAGATCTCGGATTTTGGTGCGAAAGTCTTTCATTCATTTGGTTAAATATATTTCTGGCATTATAGCTCATGTCAGTTCGTGATGGAAACCCTATATATAATTCTTAACTAAGGTAAATTATGACAATTATCGCGAACTGGTTAATAAAAACACCAGTAACACTGGCTGCAGCCAGGTACTACAATATATACGGATGTTTGGAGAGCTTACAGACTACTGCATAGACTTGTTTATGTGCATCGTGTCGTTGTCCACAAGTAGCGTTTTGTGTACTCAACAACCGGAGTGGACATAAACAATACTGAAGCTATGTGGTCGAGGCTCAGAGAGTTTTTGAAACGTTATCATGACTTCAGAGGTCAACTATTCTGTAGCCATATGAATGATTTCCTCTACTACATGCAGTATGATTTTAAAACCTCTGAACCTCTTTCTAACTTTGACAAGTATTTAAACCACGTATAAGAAGTGTATCCCCTTTATTTCCTTGGTTTTGTATAATATATTTTTACTCTATACTGACTGTTTTCTGATTGGCTAATATTTCTCAAGGTCACTTAAGATTCGTTCAAAGGTCGTCCATAAATTAGAGTCTCGCCGATGTCTGCTTCCAATTCTCGATGCAATGTGTTCCTTCGTATCCCTCTTTTCCGTTTCCCTTTAGGATTCTAAGTAACGACTTGCCTCTTGTTGCAGTTTGATGATGTCTGCAATGTATGTCCTGTCCAATCATGAGTAGCTAGACTTAACTATTTTCTACCTCATTGATGTTCACCAAGTTAGAACAACTCATTTACTGATTACACTTTCTTGTATTCGTCTTCGAGCCACAATATTATTTTATCTGACCGTTTGAATTGGAATAGATAAAGAGGAACTAAAAATTGTAACAGATTGTTTAATTATGAAAACGGATAGAATATTTACGGTATCTGATAGATCATTTCAGAATTCATCATGAAACTAAACCAACCTAAAAACGATTGAAAACATCAGAGAAACAGCCTACTACTTAGTCCTTGTATGAAACTCCTTAGTAGTACTTAATCGAAACTATAAAAATCACGTTTTTCATAATTTGTAAGTTGCAACTGAGCTGCTTTCTATCTTCATAAATATAAAAACCAATATCTAAGTACTTTTGAGAATATGAATCCTTTCACAGTTCAAGTAAGATACAAGATATACAAAGCTATAAGACTCTATGATCATTTTCAAAGTGCTTCAGATACAAAACGGAAGATTTATAGATATTTTTTTATACACAAACACCATTCATCGAAATCCTACACAAACAAACTGAATTACTGTCCATTACTTTACTTATGTGTTGACTATCAGTCTTGAAGATATTTTGGATTTAAACTTAAGATATTTTAATTCCTTGTTAGAATAACTTATATCGCCCCCAAATGCCCTGGTACGGCCGAGATTGGGGAGAGTCCGCCCTCCCTCTCCAAATGCTCTCACATGGCCACGCGTATATAGCAACTGTCAGGGAAGTCCTACTCACTGCCTTCTCACACCATGGGTGTTGTTCATGAAAATGAGAGGACGAAAAGCGAATGTCCGGCACCAGCTTTAACCGGATCCCAAATCAATGGTGCACATGGGCTGTCTCCAATATCCTGAAGGAACAAATGGTGTATGAACCAATCGTTGGTCACCGGCTACCATGGGACTGCATCTCCTTACGATGCTCCACTGCCTTATGGATCAGATCTTCAGGTCGAAGGCTCGAAGTGTGGCCTCCTAAGAAAACCACCTGCTTTGGTTTGGGCACCCGGATAGTATCACAGCCCTCACACATATTAAATGAGATTTGTGTGGCGCATATATATTTGGTGCCTCTTTGTATCAATATCTATGTGTTAAAATAAAATAAATAAATAAAGTAACTTATATCTCTAAACAAGATCGAAACATTGAAAACTTTAAATTAATCATCATACCAGAAGGTTTAAATTTATCAATACATTTTATTGTTTTTCTATCTTAAATATGATTCTAAGGCTAAAGATTGGAAATCAGCTATAAATATGTATCGTACAATTGATCGATGGGAAGATGCTTATCGTGTTGCATCAAGTTGTACAGAACAACCGGAATTACGTAAACAAATAGCGTATTTATGGGCAAAACATTTAGGTGGTGAATCAGCAATACGTTTATTAACGCGTTTACGTTTAATAGAAAATTCTATTGATTATGCAATAGAACATTGTGCATTCGATTTTGCATTTGAATTAGCTCAATCTGGTTCTTGCAATGAACGTTTACCTGAAGTTCATAATAAATATGCAATGTACTTGGAAGATGAAGGAAAATTTACTGAAGCTGAAGAGCAGTTTATCAAGGTGATAATTTTTTTTAGAACAAACAATTGTTTTTTTATATATATTTGTCATGTTAAACTTGAGCATAGTGACAAAACAAATAAATTCGTGATGGCACGTTCAAGGTCACGGAGCATATCCAAACTAAAAATTTCTACTCTATAAAATCCCACGAGGCGGGGTCGTGAATGCGCACTGCTGAGGAGTCCCACAATAGAACGAAACGGTCATCCAGTGATTTCAGGTTTTCCATGATGGTCTAGCTTTAATTGACTCATGATCTCAACTATTGAAATTACTATATACAAGTTTATGTGTAGTTTTTGAGAAATGGTCATTATCTACAGACTGTAAATTTTTCATAAACAGGCATACGATATGATTATGGTCAACAAACGACTATGAATGCTTATGAAGAAAAGTTAGGAGGAAGATAAACTTGGTTGGAGGTAATCGATAGGAAGCCCTGCTCAACCTAGGTTTTGCGTCATTTGGTACTAGTCAGCAAGGGGTATCTTGCAGCTTTGGGGAATCGATGCTCTCTGTCATTGGATTCACCACGAAGCGACAATTCCTTCAATATTACTGATACACCTTGTTGACGAGTGTCAAATAGCACGAAACCTAGGTTGAGCAGGATTTCCTATCAACTGCCTCAAACCACCACCCTACATCTTAACATAGTGCACACGATATTGAGTTACCTAGATCAATAGCCGTATTGTAACTTGATCGATAAAATTTGGTCCACACTAAGAAGGACTAGATATACATGAGATTGGTCACCATTCATTAATCAATCAATTATAGATAAGAAGATCAAATTTATTAGTGTAGTTTCAGTGAGTGTTCGTTATCGTTGCCATATCATAGTTTAACTGGTAATGTTGTCGTTTAAATCTTAGGGTTTAGTTCATTTCATTTAAAAGCTTCAGAACTGTAGGACTAATAACTGCAGAATTTATGATCCTTCTTCAGTATCTTCCGTTATCAAATGATTGCATTTTATCACAAATGATTTCAACTATTAATCTTTAGATCCCAAACCGATGATAGACATAGAAAACAATCTGACTGAAAGATATTTAGTGTATACTATAAAAATATTCTTAATTCACTAAGAAACTAATATCCATGTGCATATATAACTGACTGACATATAGTTCAGTAAGTGATATCAGTTTGCAAAACAAAATCTTATTACATAAATCCATCTTCGCAGATGATCTGGCTCTTCAATCGCACACGCAACAACAAATGCAGGAGAAGACAACCAGTGTAACAGCAACCTGAGTAGCAATAGGTCTCAACATACACAAACAGGAAAGCAAGATTCTCAAATACAACACAACATGCACCAATCCAATCACAATTGACGGAGAAGATTTGGAGGACGTAAAAATCTTTACATAACTGGGAGACATCATTGATGAACACGGTAGATCTGATGCAGATGTGAAGGCACGGATCGGAAAGGGAAGAGTAACATAGCTACAACTGAAGAACATCTGGAACTCAAAACAGCTGTCTGTCAACCAACACCAAAGTCAACATTTTCAATACAAATGTGAAGACAGTTCTACTGTATGGGGCGGAAACCTGGAAAACTAAAAAAGACATCATCCAGGTGTTTATTAACAGTTGTCTACGCAAAATACTTAGGATCCGTTGGCCATACACTATTAACAACAATCTACTGTGTGAGAGAACAAACCAGATTCCAGCGGAGGAAGAAATCAGAAAGAAACGCTGGAAATGGATAGGACACATATTGAGGAAAGCACCGACCTGCGTCACAAGACAAGCCCTCACATGGAATCCTCAAGGCCGAAGGAGGAGAGGAAGACCACAGAACACATTACTCCGGGAAACGGAGCTAGACATGAGAAAAATGAACAAGAAATGGATGGAACTAGAAAATAAGGCCTAGGACAGAGTGGGTTGAAGAATACTGTTCGGTGGCTTATGCTCCATTGGGAGTAACAGGCGTAAGTAAGTATGTAACCCTAATCTATCTGTTGTACTTGACATAAAACTGACCATTCTTTTGTACAATTAATTGAGACTCACAACTATAAAAACTGATAAGAATTTGTTATAACCAGTATTCTTCTTTCATAGATCTGTGTTTTAATGTAATTCAATTTTCATAACTTGATTTTTTTATTAGGCAGGTAAACCTAGAGAAGCAGTACTTATGTATGTTCATAATCAAGACTGGGATTCAGCTGCACGTGTCGCTAGTGAACATGATCCAGATAGTATAAATGATGTGTTGCTTGGACAAGCTAGATTAGCATTTGGAGAAAAAGAATTTGCACAAGCTGAAGCACTTCTCTTAAGAGCTCAACGTCCTGATATGGCAGTACGCGTATATCGTGAGGCAGGTATGTGGGAAGAAGCAATACGGGTAGCTGAAACGTATTTACCTAATCGAGCTGAAGAGCTAAAGGTAAGTTTATATTAGTTCGTTCATAATTACCTTTTTTTAAACCGAAGGGTTTCGGCTAATTTGTATTTTAGTAAAACAGGCTAGTCAAGTTTGAAATGGTAATTTTTATACCTTGCCACAGAATATAAAATATAACACTATCAGTCGCTTAATGAATGAATTTATAAAAGATAACCTTTGCATATTAATTTAGGTGCTTTAATTATGCTGATGAATGGCCTATGCTCCTTCACGAGTAGTAACAGGCGTAAGTAAGTAAGTAAGTAAGTAGGTAATTATGATACACTAAAACAGACATACCAAAACAATACTCAAATACACAATTATGGTAAATTTCCGAATTATTCTTCGGAAAAGTCCATAGGGGCCCAGAAAACTCGGAGTAAAATTTTATCTAATAAAAGCTTCTTAAAGCATTAAAAAAGTTGAGAGTTACGCGTTATGTTTCTGGTTGGATGCTTACCTATACTGCTACCATATTTTGTATAGTTGAGAAACCTTCAGAAGCTCAAGATCATGTGTAATTTCGTAAATACCCTCGTCTTTCTGTGCGTAAACTAACCTTAAACTAAACCGTTCTTTTCATAATCCGTACATTTTCTTTGGTGTTCAAGTTTCCGCGTAGATATAGTCTTAGGTTATTAAAAGCGGCTAGGAAATAGGATCGTATGTTCGTTCGGGAAACTTATCAACAATACATAAATGCTTACTCATCTTGACGCGAATTATTCATCAAGAATAGATCAATCAGGATTAAATCCTTGTTTTGTCTGTATGAGTTTTATTTAATGAGAACACTTGTTATAATGTATTTATCAGTGAATAAGCACTTTTATCGTATATGAATGTCTAAGTGGATTTGGATACAATCGCCAGCTTGTTTTCTACTAATACTATTTCGAACTCAAGTGTAAAGCAACAGATTTTTAGATTAACCGATCTCTATGCTTATCAGACAATAAGGAACATATTCGGGAGATATATTCCTCAACTAAAGGCATGGGAATTAAATGAAACCATCTACTCAAAATGAAACGTAGAATACTGTTTTATCAAGAGAGAACATCAGTTATGAAATGAAATGAATTCAACAGTGTATTTCGAAATTAGACCAACTGTCCATAATAAACTAAAATTTAAAGGGTAAAGATTACAAAGTATACCACATTATGAAATAAAAACAATACTACCAAGATCATGAAGTTTATTGTGTCAAAGATATGACATACTTTACAGAACCAAGTCATTTAAGTAGATGAAGAGATATCAGAACTACTGACTAGTAATAATAAGTAGTTTAAAGCAGCTCACATAAAATGTGCGTGTAAAGAAGTAAAGAAAGTAGTAGTAGGTGATAAATAGATACATCTCTGAATGAAAAGTCGATTTCTCCTCATAAAACCCTAGTTCAGTCTTATATATATATATATATATATATATATATATATTAAAATGACATATTATTTGTAATGGTAACTTTTCACTTTAAACAAAAAAGGAAGAACTACGCGAAGAAAGAATCAATGCAATAACCGGTGGACAGAGATTATCTAATCGTAAACAATCTACTGATAATCGAAATACATCATATTCAATAATTAATGAATTGAAACATTCAAGTACAAATACTTACTTTATACAAGCAAAAAATTATGAATCTAATGGTGAATATTTACATGCAATTGAATATTACTTAAAAATTACTCCCAATACAAATTCTATAGATAATCATTCAAATGATTCAATCAAACAATCTATTACATCAGAATTATGTGAACATGTTTGGTTACATGCAGCTAGTTTAGCAGTGAAATTTTTACCAACTGAAAGTTCAATTAAAGTTACTGAATTAGTAGCTTCACGTTTAACATCAATTCAAGTAAGTAATTGATAAGAATATTATTGATTATTTAAATAAGACTATCATTTTATGGATGACCTTTGATTAAATACTTAAGTAAACTTTAGAACATTCATCAACCTACTAAGATCTAAAGTGTGTCCTAAACTAATGTAAAAAATCAGAATCGGGGCTCCGCCTGAAGCCCCTTTGGAGTTACTGCCCAGATAAAGGAGGAGAGTTGGGTATGGGGTTACCGACCCGTGAAAAACTAACTCTCTAAAAATCGCTAACCAGAAAAAATAATTCAAATCATTTAAACTCTGCCCTAGGAGTTAAAAGATCTTCATTTAGAAGAGTTATGACGGTTATGATGAGGAAAGTGCCCCACGTACACAAGGATTTGCATTGATGCTTTCTAAACAAGCACAAAAAGTACTTATAGAATGGGTATCTCATGGACCCAGGATCATCAAAACAAAGAAAAAGGACATTACAATGAATGCCATCTAATTCTATGCGCTTACCAACGACTACAATGAAGACGATATAGATCGATTCTACGATAGGCTGCAGTCAACCGTTGAGAAATGCCCAACAAAGGACTTGACCATTCTGATGGTAGACCTAAATGCCAAGGTTGGAATGAATAACACCAGATATGAAGACATATTGGGACGATATGGACTAGGAGAAAGAAACAAAAATGGTGCCTTCAATAAACTGGTCATAGACGGAACCATATTCCCACATAAACGCGCACACAAAGCCACATGGATTTCACTGGGTCACACTACACAGGACCAAATCGACCATATCTGCATTAATAAAACATTCAGGAGGACAATGGAGAATTCGAGAACCAAGTGAGAAGCTGATATAGCATCAGGTCATCACTTGCTGGTCGCCAAGATGAAATTAAAATTCAAGAAGCACTGGACAACGGAGCTGACAACATCGCAAAAGTTTAATACGGCATTTCTTCAGGATACTGACAAACTCAACGAATTCAAGATAGTCCTCAACAATAGGTTCCAGGCCTTTCAAGATCTACTCAATGGAGAAGGAACTACTATGGAGAGCAACTGAAAGGGGATCAAGGAGGCAATCACTTGAACATGTCATGAGGTTCTGAACCACAACAGCACCATCATAAGGAATGGATTACTGTCAATACACTGGATGAGATTCAAGAAAGGAAAAACAAGAAGGCAGCAATTACTAACAGCCGAACAAGAGCAGAAAAAGTTAAGGCACAAGTTGAGTACACAGAAGTAGACAAGTAAGTGAAGAGAAGCATCAGAACCGGCAAACGTAAATATGTGGAGGATATAGCAATGACGGCGGAAAAGGCTGCAAGAGAAGGAAACATGAGACAACTGTATGACACAACAAAGAAACTCGCTGGAAATTATCGTAGACCAGAACGACCAGTGAAAAGCAAGGAAGGCAAGGTAATCACCAACAGTGAAGAACAACGAAACAGGTGAGTAGAACACTTCAAAGAACTCTTGAATCGACCAGCCCCACTAAACCTACTCAACATCGAAGCAGCACCCACGGACCTCCCAATCCATGTTGACCCACCAACAATTGAAGAAATCAGACAAATCAAGTGTGGCAAAGCAGCAGGACCAGATAACATTCCAGCAGAGGCACTGAAAGCAGATTTAGCTGTAACTGCAAAGATACTCCACATTATCTTCAGCAAGACTTGGGATGAAGAACAAGTACCAAAAGACTGAAAAGAAGGACACCTGTTCAAGATAATTAAGAAAGGCGATCTCAGCAACTGTGACAACTACAGGGGAATCACTCTTCTCTCAATACCAGCAAAAGTCTTCAACAGGGTATTGTTAAACAGGATGAAGGACTCCGTAGACGACCAACTTCGCGACCAACAGTCAGGATTCCGTAAGGATAGATCGTGCACTGACCAAATTTTGGAACAATCAATTGAATGGAATTCATCACTCTATATCAACTTCATTTACTATGAAAAAGCATTCGACAGCGTGGACAGAACAACCCTATGGAAGCTTCTTTGACATCACGGCGTGCCTGAGAAGATAGTCAATATCATACGGAATTCCTATGATGGATTAAACTGCAAAACAACTGTCTGTCAATCAACATCAAAGTCAACATTTTCAATACAAATGTCAAAACTGTTCTACTGCATGGGGTGGAAACTTGGTGAACTACGAAAGCCAGCATCCAGAAGATACAAGTATTTATTAACAGTTTCTTTTTTAAAACCCTATTAGTATAATGATAATTCATAACATACTCATACCGTATCATTAAATAACCACAGCCTTCATAGAATAGACAGGATATAACTTGTACGGGAATCCAGGACGCACGTCTCATCCTGTTTGGAACACATCAGCTGGATGTACCCGGATCCGAGCTGATGTTTACTTCATGACTTGAACCCAGTAGTTTCCACTTTAGACTTCAATGTAAAATTTGTTTAGCCACTAAGTCCATGATGTCATTCACTCGTACAATGGTACTTTACAGGTACATTCAACTGATGAGTCCTAAATGGGACAAAAAGTACGTCTTAGATTTAACTGTTAGCTACATTCCATGTATTTTATATTGAATTAGATCATAATAACTATATCGAAGCAATCTTTACAGGATGTACATATGTCAACATAGATTAATCGCGTTTCAGTCAAATGATCAAAAACAAAATAAATTAAATCGTTACCGAATAATTGGATCTAATCTTCATTTTTTTTTCTCTTTTGTTTACAAATTTTAGCGCCATACATTAGCTGGTGAATTACTTTTAAGTATTGATAAGATACACAAAGCTATTGATGCATTTATTGCTGGAGAGAATTGGTCAAAAGCTAAATGTATAGCACGTGAATTAGAGCCACGTTTAGAAGCATATGTTGAAGCAAAATATAAAGAAGCATTAAAAGTAAGTTATCTCTTTATTATTATTCAAATAATATTATTTGGTTTGAATATTTAAATAAATGAAAGGTTTCACTGGTTGAAATCATGAGTCAATTAAAGCTAGACCACCATGGAAAACCTGGATGTATTTTACGGTTGTTTCGTCCTAGTATGGGACTCTTCAGCAGTGCGTATACACCGATCCCACTCCCCGCAAGGTTCGAACCCAGGACCTATCAGTCTCGCGCGCGAATGGTTGACCTTTAGACCACTGAGCCGGCATCCAATGGTGTTAATGTCTAACTTCAACCAATCCACGAAGTTGTGCCACCGTACACCATTGTCTTCATCTGCTCATTAGTGACTGACTTCAAGAGATACTCCTGGAGTTCTAGTAAGAAGCGGTTATCAGTGGAGTTCGACAAAGTCTGTTGTGAGATATTAGCTCACTGAAGACAATGGTGTACGGTGGCGCAACTTCGTGGATTGGTTGAAATTAGACATTAAAACCGTTGGATGCCGACTGGCTCAGTGATCTAGTTGGTTAAGCGCCTGGCGCAAGACTGATAGGTCCTGGGTTCGAACCTCGCGGGGAGCAGCATCGTGGATGCGCACTGCCAAGGAGAAGTCCCATACTAGAACGAAACGGTCATCCAGTGCTCCCAGGTTTTTCATAGTGGTCTAGCTTCAATTGACTCATGATTTCAACTAGTGAAATTTTTAAAATCACACAAGTCCTGATAAAATTAAAGGTTGCAAATATTAGTTAGAATTTATAATGTATGTAACCCATCAAACTAGACAAATTCGAAGGAGGAATACTTCTCTGTAACTAATATTGTATTCATTGATCCTAAATAGTGATCAGAATCTGATGATCAAAGTGAATCATCTTGTTTCAAGTTACTAAACTTTGTGCTGAATTTTATTGGATAATGATCATATTAAATATATGACTTAACTTATTAAATGACTATTTCTCTCTTTATATACCTATTGCTGATAAGTAATTTTCAATAATATAAGTAGATCAAATAAAGTTCGGGTCTTAGAGTGAACATGATTATTAGGATGCATGTACATTCAGCAGCTGACAAGTCTAAAATAGAACGAAGTGTGCAGCCTGGATTTCACTGTTAACCATCATCCAGCTCTATGTAAAATCCTTGTAACTTAGTGGGAATATCAAGACAATTCACACAGAATGCACATATGCCAGTAAGAGACTGATCAATTACAGTTCTAACCAACTAACAGTCAATTGATATAAATAGTTCAGACTAGTTTTTTTTTATAAAAGTGCCGAATATAAAGTTTTCATTACATTTTGTATATACTTAATACAAAAGAAGATCACACAATGATTTAGACATTAGAGAAGAGTGATTATTCACAATCGATTGATCACTAGGTGGTGACCAATGTCATGCGTGTCTAGTCCTTACTATTAGTGCAGATCGAATGCTATCTACCATGTTACAATTTGGCTACCAGTCTAGGTGACTTGACACTGCGGGCACTATTGTGAGATGATTAGATGGTGGTTAGAGGTAGTCGATAGGAAACCCTGGACCTAGGCTTTCCTGTCGACTACTTAGTTGTTATGATCTAATCTATTCAAGGAACTGTTCATAATTTTGACCCATCAAATACTTATAACCTTTTCATGTCTCTTTTTTTCATATTATACAGATAAAGGGACAAGCAGATACATTAGCTAGTGTTGATATAAATTCAGCTTTAGATATGTATGCAGAACAAGGTAAATGGGATAAATGTTTATCTACAGTGGAACAATTATTACATGAAGCAAAACAAAACGCTAATGGTCACAATATTAAGGGTAATATCAATACATTATCATCCTCATCATCATCACCAAATGTTTTAAAAGAATATCAACGTTTACATAAATATGTTGCCGCGTATGCAGCTAATTTAATTAAAGATTCACGTGTTTATGATGCTATGTTATTATATAAGAAGTATGGTACACCAGCATATAAACAAAATTTCAATATTTATAAACGTATATTCCAAGTAAGTCAATGAAATACAATTGTAACTCATAGTGACCAGTGGAGCTAATCCGTGTCGGGTAGAAACAGGTGTTTCTTCCTCAGTACAATGTAAGATGGTCGCGCAACTTCGTGGATTGGTTGAGGTTAGACATTAACACCGTTGGATGCCGACTGGCTCAATGGTCGAGTAGGTTAGGCGCTCGCGCGCGAGATTGAAGGCCCTGGGTTCAAGTCCCGAGAATGGGATCGTAGATGTGCACTTCTGAGGAGTCCTACAATAGGACGAAACGGCCGTCCAGTGCTTCCAGGTTTTCAATGATGGTCTAACATCAATCGGTTCATAATCTGAATCAAAAACTTGACAATCTCCACAACACCTATATTGATAAATTAACCATTTGGAAATGAAATGATTTGGTTAAAATAGAAGTTAAATGTTAATATTTATTAGATGTCAACTTAGTGGTCTAGAGATTAAGCGTACGCTCAAAAATCATGGATTCGAGTTCCGAGTGAGAGATCGTAGATGCACAGACACTATTGAGAAGTCCTATACTAGGATGAAATGGCCTTCCAATGCTTCCAGGTTTTCAATGGTGGTCGAACTTAAATTGACTCATGAATTCAACTATTAAAATAAAATAGTTTGAAAGTCTAGCTTGAATTAATTCATAACAGTATCTTCAGTAATAATGATTGAATTATTTTTATATTACGGTTATAATTTATCACTGATAGGTCCTGGGTTCGAATCTCGCGGGGAGCGGGATCGTGGATACGCACTGCTGAAGAGTCCCATACTAGGACGAAACGGCCATCAAGTGCATCCAGGTTTTTCATAGTGGTCTAGCTTCAATTGACTCATAATTTCAACCATTATAATTTATCAGTTATAACTTGTTACTGAAATGTTGACAATTCATCCTAAAGATAATTACTAGTGTGAAGATGTAAACATTCGCTGTTTAGGAGATGATAAACCATTTTATATTGCTTTTTGATTCTTAGGCTGATATCAATTCATGGCATAAGTAATCATTATATCTATACATTGTTTATTTTACTGGAAATAAAGAAGTTATTCAGTTTATTGATTTGTAATGAGAATAAATTTTGGTTGATTCAACAAGTCAACTGTATTGAATAATAGTCAACTTGTAATAGGTATGATAAGTTCAATTTATAACATTTGACAAATCTAAGTAGACAAATAGAAAATACTATATCTGACTAGGGTGCTCTGTTACTAAAAGTTAAATGAAAGTATTTACACAATTGATTGATCACTGGGTGGTGATCAGTGTCATGTGTGTATAGTCCTTATTAGTGCAGATCGAATGCTATCTACCATGTTGCAATGTGGCCAACAGTCTAAGTGATTCGACACTACGAGCACTATTGTGAGATTAAATGGTGGTTAGAGGTAGTCGACAGGAAACCCTGTATCTCATATGGACTTTGTAGGTAATCTGATTATTGTAAACAGGGACGTATGGGCGAACATTTTAATCATGTGTAAAATCCACACACTCACAGTAACTCGCACACAGTTGAGTATAAGTAATAATGTAACCTTGATGGATTTTGTCCCGACCGTTGTTGCTACCTTGATGTGGTGGTCGAGCTTGCTTATCGTGATGATCCAATAAAGCTATACTGGCTGGAACAATCGTTCCTCAAGTCCTACCATGCCAGACAGGTCGGTTGAAGAGCTGTAAGACTAAAAGTAGCAAACCCAAGGTCTGAGGGCGAGGTCGAACTGTTGACTATATAGAGGGTTCATATTGTTTTTCTAGTAATAAATACAAATAGCATCCAAATGTGTTTATTCACTTAACCAAACTAAGGCGCTTTAATAAGACTCATCCTACATGTATCTGTGGATTCAAAGGTTGGTTTCCATAAACTTGAGTATAGAACAGCTTTTAGTAGCCAGGGATCTGACTCTCGTCAGATCGTATAATTAATTGTTATTGAGATATTCATATCGTCTATCCTTGTATAAAATCATGAACATAACTGGCATTAGTGTATAACGGAATTAAATAAGTTAAATACAAGAATGGATTTTTTGAATACTCATATTTTGTACACTCGTTAATCAGAACAGACAATTAGAGAATCGCAGCGAATGAGGCGAAGAAGAGAAAGTGAAGCGAAACAAAAGGATACACTGTGGAGAAGGCATGCGAGCCAACTCTATTTTATCAAACGTTAATCAATATTTATAACCAGATAAAAATAATAAGCTACAAACATGCGTGGAGTAGGGAAGTGAGAAGTGTACGCACATATGCACATGTAAAAACAGTCAAGGTTCAAACGTGACGCAAGAAGAATGGATACATTGGCACATCCAGAAGCTAGAATAAGTTATATGGGCTTAATATAGTAACTGACACTACGAGCTACTAATACTAAGCACATATAATACTATTTTTATTATCTTGTACAAATTTGTTCAGAATACGGAAACTTCTCTAGAGACACTCTCCTTCAATATCTCCATGAATCAATGAAGTGGCACTATGTTATTATTATTATTATATCTGGCAGTCATAATGTAGATCTGAACGCATACTGACTTTAGAACATGCCCCCAAATCATTCTCAGTACAAATTATAATAGGTGGAAAATAATACTTTTATACTGGATACCATTTGAAGTTACCTAAGTTGTTCAAACTGGAAAGTTCTAGATAGAGATATAAAAACTATACACTACATTGATATCTATGTGTAATCTCCAACTACTGATTAATTAAACACACTATGTATAACATCATAGATCGATATTTTTAAAATCTGTCAGTTTCACTCCCGCGAGCGGGATCGTGGATGCACACTACTGAGGAGTCCCATAATAGGACGAAACGGCCGTCCAGTGTTTCCAGGTTTCCAACGGTGGTCTAACATCGATCGGTTCATAATCTCAATCAAAAAATTACTTCAAAAGTTCTGAGAGTTCAGAAAAATTCATATAAACAAGCTATTAAAACGATTCATTGGGGATTTTAGTCCAAGTCAAACGTTGTTATCTTGAAGACATTCAAGAAATTCTTTATTGAGGAACTGATAATATAATTATTTTATTTCTCGATATTACACTGACAATTACCTACTCCTGAATAACGTTAGCCTTAATCGTGAGAAAAGACTGTAACGATAAATAAATCCTCAAAATAAATTGCTCTGTAAGTCTTCGACATTGGATGCTGACCATATTAGTTTTAATAAACTCACCTAGCTGAAAGCGCTCGGTCATGCATTCGCACCGAATCACAGTTAATAACGCCGTGCTCAACATCCCCTGCAATTGCTAACCAGATTAGATCCGTCGATCCTCTTTGAACCTCCTCGCTTCTGTCTTTTGATTTCACTTGGTGAGTACGATTGATAATAGAATGTGTTACTGATGAAAGAGTTGTCAAACTCCTAATACCTGTGGTGTCTTCAAGACATTATTTGACTTACTTTTTACTAGTGATTAATTCATCAAACATATAAATATAACCAAAAAGTCACTATGGACAATAATTATGATGTATTTTAGGGCATAACAAGTCAACGTGGTCTATACGGATCAGATGCTTATACAATATGGTCAACTTTACGTGATATTTTATTTGATTTAAATCAAAATCTTAAACAAGTCAAATGTGATATACAACCAGAAATTATAAAATTATTTGAACGTATGCTTTTAGTGACACATTATTATGCTATGCGTTCTGCTTTATTATCAACTCAACAAGATGTTAAAGAGGTAAGTTTTGAATAAGACTAATTATTGTTTATATTAACATTTGTATACTTCTTTACTTTTATCATGTTCTCTTGTGGTTGATTGGTTTTCATTTTTAGAAATGAATTGTAAATTATCAGTATAGGGTTGAGGAGATTGTTAAGTTTAGATTGATATCATGAATGGATCAATATTAGACCATCATTGAAAACCTGGAAGTATTTGAAGGCCATTTTATCCTAGTATGGGACTCCTCAGTAATGTGTATACACGGTCTCACACACTGGAGGTTAGACATTAACACCGTTGGATGAACACTGGCTCATTAGTCGAGTAGGTTAAACGTTCGAGCGCGATACTGAAGGCCTTGGGTTCCAATCCCGCGAGTGGGATCGTGGATGCGCGCTGCTGAGGAGTCCTACAATAGGACGAAATGGCCATCCAGTTCTTAATGGTGGTCTAGCATCAATCGGTTCATGATCTCAATCTAAAGAGAAGATAGTTTTCACTCATTAGTAAGACACATGGAAACAACTTAGAACTTATAATATATATGTCCATTTGATCAAATTTCTACATCATATCAAGACGGAGAGATAAAGTCAGCAAGATGAATACTGGGGTAGTAAAAGAAGAAGTTTTTTATATCAGTGGCAGTAAAACCTATTGGCTATGGTGAAGATGATTTGAAAAGTAATGATTAATTCATAGGACTAAGTATAATACATAGTTTTGAAACTCAGAATCTTGGGTTAGACATAGAGCGAATGGATCTGTGCTGTTGCAGAGATCTTGCACCATGTTGTGTACTATCTCTGAATATTAATCATGACAACTGCACGAATCCCATGAAGGCGCTTACTAACGCAGATTAAATTAACTGTCAATAATCTCATTGGTTGATATTGCATTTTGGTTCGGTCACCTTCGGTTTTATTCTAACTTCACCAGTCATTATTACACATCAAGTTAGTTGATTGTCAGATGTACGTAACACATATCCTAACCGTCTCAATCTATTTACTATGCATGCCTAGTACGCTGCGACTAACCTTAGGATAGGTCCGACTTACAAAATCAATGTTTCAAAAGAATCAAATACTGATAACTTATAAATATCCTCTATTTTTTAGAGAATGTATTTCATTGAAATAAAGTAGAACAAAAAATAAACTGCTTGCAGCATATTTTAACTGACAAGCTGATATTACGCTTACGCTGCTGTCAGGAGTGTAACTTCTTCCCTATGTTCTTCTTTTATAATCATTTTGAAGAGAGTAAAAACAAAGATTGATGCAAATTAATGTGAATTCGTCTTATTATGCTAGGTTCTCATCAGCTACTTACTACCTATCATCATCATCATTCCGCCTGTTGTTCCTCGTGAAGGAGCATAGGCCGCTCACCAGCATTCTCCATCCAATCCTGTTCCAATCAATCCTTTCCAGCTCTTTCCAGTTCTTATTCATTCTTTTTCATATCTGCTTCTATTTCCCGACGTAATGTGTTCTTTGTCCCTCCTCTTTTCCGCTTCCCTTCAGAATTCCACGTTAGCGCTTGCCTCGTAATGCAGTTTGATGATTTCCTCAATGCATGTCCTATCCATTTCCATGGTCTTTTCCTAATTTCCTCTTCAACTGAAAACTGGTTGGTTCTCTCCCACAAAAGGCTGTTGCTGATGGTATCCGGCCAATCGATATTGAGTATCTTGAATAGACAGTTATTGATAAATACTTGTACGTTCTTGATGGTGGTTGTTGTAGTTCTCCACGTTTCAGCTCCGTACAGTAGGATTGCCTTGACGTTCGTATTGAAGATACTCACTTTGATATTGGTTGAAAGTTGTTTTGCGTTGCATATATTCTTCAATTGAAGGAATGCGGTCCTTGCTTAGCCAGTCCTCGCATTTACATCTGCCTCTGAACCTTCTTGTTTATCGACGATGCTTCCCAGAAATGTGAAGGATTCTACGTCTCTCAGAGTTTCGCCATCAAGAGTATTTGGATTGCTGTTCTCCGTGTTTTGTTTGATGGCCTTGTTTTTCCCTTTGTGTATGTTGAGGTCTACTGATGCAGAGACTGCTGTCAATCTGGCTTTCTTCATCTGCATTTGTTCATGTGCATTGGATAGAAGGGCTAGGTCATCTGCGAAGTCCGAATTGTCTAATTGGTTCTGAGCTGTCCATTGTATGCTGTGTTTTCCCTCACATGTCGAGGTCTTCATAATCCAGTCGACCAACAGAAGAAAGAGGAAGGAAGAGAGTAGACAGGCTTGTCTTACTCCAGTCCTCACTTGGAATGCGTCAGTCAGCTGTCCTCCATGCACTACTTTGCACTGTAGTCCGTCGTATGAGTTCCGGATAATGTTGACAATCTTCTCAGGAACTCCGTAGTGTCGAAGAAGTTTCCATATCGCTCTCCTATCTACACTGTCAAATGCCTTCTCATAATCAATGAAGTTGATGTACAGTGACGAGTTCCACTCAATTGATTGTTCGATGATGATCCGTAGGGTCGCAATTTGGTCTATGCACGACCGATCCTTACGGAATCCAGCTTGTTGATTTTGAAGTTGAGCGTCTACTGTGTCTTTCATCTGGTTCAGTAAAACTCTGTTAAGGACTTTTTCTGGTACTGACAGTAGTGTAATGCCTCTGTAATTTTTACACTTGCTCAGGTCTCCTTTCTTTGGAATCTTGATGAGGTGTCCTTCTTTCCAGTACATCGGCACTTGTTCCTCCTCCCAAATCTTCTTGAATAGAAGATGAAGCATGCTTGTAGTTACTTCGATGTCTGACTTCAGTGCTTTAGTTGGTATATTGTCGGGTCCTACTGCTTTCCCGCTCTTGATTTGTCTGATGGCCATTCTGATTTCTTCTGTCGTTGGTGGATTGACATTTATAGGAAGATCTGTGTGTGCTGCTTCGATGTCCGGTGGATTCATTGGAGCCGGCCTGTTCAGGAGTTCCTCGATGTACTCTGCCCATCTGTTTCACTGTTGTTGAATTTCACTGATTGGTCTTCCTTCTTTGTCTTTGACTGGTCTCTCTGGTTTACTATATTTCCCTGATAGTTTCTTCGTTGTATCGTAAAGCTGTTTCATATTTCCTTCTCTTGCAGCTTTTTCCGCCGTCGTTGCTAGTTCTTCCACGTATTTCTGATTGTCTGCTCTAATGCTTTTCTTCACTTGCTTGTTTGCTTCTATGTACTCTGCTTGTGCTTGAACTTTCTCTGCTCGTGTTCGACTATTGTTAATTGCTGTCTTCTTGTTCTTCCTTTCTTCGATCCTGTCCATTGTTTCTATAGAGATCCATTCCTTGTGATGCTTCTTGGGGTCCATAACCTCTTGACACGTTGAAGTTAATGTTTCTTTGATACCTTTCCAGTTATCCTCCATGGCAGGTTCTTCTTCCTTCAGTAGATCCTGTAAGGCTTGGAACCTGTTGTTGAGAGCTACCTTGAATTCATTGAGTTTGTCAGTATCTCGAAGGGAGGCTGTATTGAACCTTTGTGGTGCTGTTTGTCCAGTTGTCCAGTTCTTCTTTAGCTTCAGTTTCAATTTGGCCACAACCAGGTGGTGATCTGAAGCTATGTCCGCTCCTCTCCTGGTTTTTACATCTTCCATTGTCCTTCGGAACTTTTTATTGATGCAAATATGATCTATCTGGTTCTCTGTGGTGTGGTCCGGTGAGATCCACGTAGCTTTGTGTATACGTTTGTGTGGAAATATTGTACCGCCTATGACCAATTTATTGAATGCACACAGATTTGCAAATCTTTCGCCGTTTTCGTTTCTCTCTCCCAGTCCATGTAGTCCCATGATGTCTTCATATCCGGTGTTGTCCATTCCGACTTTGGCGTTTAGATCTCCCATCAGAATGGTGAGGTCCTTTCTTGGGCACTTCTCTATGATTGATTGCAGCCTCTCATAGAATTAATCTTTGACGTCGTCGTTGCTATCATTGGTGGGTGCATAACATTGGATAATGTTCATTTTGATCCCCTCCTTCTTTGTTTTGAATGATGCTTTGATGATTCTGGATCCGTGAGATTCCCATCCTACAAGTGCATTTCGTGCTACTTTGGATAGCATTAGAGCAACTCCCTGAGTGTGTGGAGCATTTTCCTCTTCGTGACCGGAGTATAGCAGCATCTCTCCCGTATTTAGCCTTTTTTGTCCAGCTTGGGTCCAATGGGTTTCGCTGATTCCCAGTACTGCCAAGTTGTATCTCCTCGTTTCCGCTGCTATTTGACTGGTCTTCCCGGTCTCCCACATTGTCTGGACGTTCCATGTACCTATAAAAATTGTTGCTCTGGTTGTTAGAATGATGATCTTGGAAATTGACATACTTATTGTTAGATCTATCGAAGCGTCTAGTCCACCTGATTGAGATACGCACGAAACGGAAGTTCCAAAACAACGATTTATCTACAATAGCGCTTCTATATTGAATAATACACAAAATTTAGATACATACCTCAACTTGTGAGGTGCTTAAACGCGTCCTTCAAGTATAAAAATAAAAAGGCCTCCTGTAACAGTAACATAAAGAATAATGATGACATACGATAGTACAAAGGACAGCTGATAGCTGTGTCTAAATTTGATAGCAGTTTATGAACAACCGAAACCCGAATGAAGATCAAAACATTATGGAAACTGTTGTGTTTAAACAAATTCAAGAAACTGTGGATAAACGTTACAGTGATTAAGGTACATTAATTATAATGATAAATACAATGATGGGTACAATAAATATCATAAATATATGTGAACAATTCAGCAAAATACACTACAACTTGCGTTACAATATAGGTGTAAAAATTGTTGGGAATACAACTGCTTACTGAATGTAAATAAGTAGTATAAAATAATATACAAAAGAGTGGAATGGAAACGAGTAGGAACAATGTAAGCAAACTTAACATTTATAAACATAGATGTGATTAGAAATGAATATGCATATCATGATGTAGTGAAGATTCTAATAGGGTTAATAAGATCATAAAAACTTGGTTTCATATAAACAAGTAAATTATGAAAAGGAACATCAAACAAGTGATTAAAATTCATAGTGTTAACAAACATTAGATGATTATGTCATGCAGTAACTAAAAAACAAATTAATGGTAATCAAGAATGATATGATTGGTAGTCAGTCAATTCGAATCATTTGCTGTACCCAGATTTAAATGTGTCTGTTAAAGCAGTTACATTAGTGAACAGAAAAAAAAGGCCTACGTTCGAATAAAAACGTATATTTCAAAAAGTCTAAGATCAAGGCGAGTGCCATCTCAAGACATCTCCGTGGTACAAAATACTACGTGGATACACACTAAAATCTTTCAAGGTGATATATAAATAATCGAATTTTAATCGTCTGAAATATGCCGAAACTATAGCAATCAATTGTTTAAAACCAGATCTTTGTGTTTAACAAGAAACAGTAAAGAAAAAAACCTTTCTTTGCCCTGGTAACATTACATCCTTTGTATTGTGTCCTTTATTATTTCAACTCTTTCTGAAGTTTGATTACATCATTGCCATTTCCCTTCAATTCAGATCTTTCTTTATTATCATTCATCTGTTTTCAGTTACTTTATTACACAATCATTTAATGTTTCTTAACTCTATAAGGTTTAATCACTAGTTCAATCTTCTGGAACTTTCTCTCCTAAACAAACAACTTTTTTATGACCCTAAATTCTATTGGGATATTCATCACATCATAATGCACATAATCATCTTGATTAGTCTTGCCATTTGAACGCTATACTCGGTTCCTAAGCTATTCTTGTAACCCCCAAATTAGAACTATACAGCAACTTGAATACAAGAGAGAAGGCGCAAAGTATGCGGAAGTACTTTACCCTAAAAGTTCATTTTAATACAGAAAATTCAGGGTTTTTATAATATTTTAAATGTCCTTAGGTTGCTAGAAGATTCTGGAATGCTACTAAACATAGTAGCAGTATAAGTAATCAGACAATCAGAACCTCTACATATGACGTTTCATTTCCTTGATGTTTCTGGCTGATTGGATGAAATGCATCTTAGTGTTTCCTGATCCTTGCTTGTCTTTTGCAAGAAATTTTCTGGATCACCACAACACATCTATGTTTATATGTATGTCAGTTTCCAAGATGACTTTGATTTTAAAATATTATAAGTAGTAAGCAGCTGATGAATTCATATTATTCTGCAACGATCTGTACTTTTCCTCTTCAAGACAAGAAAGAAAGTTATGTATGTTATGAATTTATGTCCGGCTAGTTGTCACGTGATTTATCCACCAATTGAAATACGACTTATACAATCTTCACACTGTACTAAACCAATGACGTTTGACCGGTATGATCAGCCTAACATCCTTAGTGGTCCCTTTGTTTCCCTAACCCGTCCACTTGATTACAGAACACAAATACCACCTTCCAGTAATTAATAAACTGAGTAGAATTTAAGAACAGTAAATCGTACAATAGTAATCTATAGGTCAATATGAAGTTTATAATAAGATGAATCTAAATATAAACGGTTTGAATAATTTTTTCTGGTTAGCGTTTTTTTAGCGAGTTAGTTTTCTACGGGATGGGGTCGCTAACCCCATGCCCAACCCTCCTCCTTTGTCCTGACGTGAGAACGGCAGTAGCCCCCAGAAGGACTCCAGGTGGATTTGAATCTAAATATAAACAATCTAATTACTGGATAGTTATACCATAAGAACATATAGATAATATTAGTCCATTATTAGGTCACCCAAATGCCCTGGTACGGCCGATAGTGGTGAGAGTCCGCTCTCCCTCTCGAAATACTCTCACATGGCCATGCGTATATAGCCTCTGCCAACTAAGTCCTACTCACTGCCTTCTCGTGGCGGGGGTGTTGTTTACAAAAATGAGAGGACGAAAAGCGAATGTCCGACATCGGCTTTAACCGGATCCCAAATCAATGGTGCACATGGGCTGTCTCCAGTATCCTGAAGGAACAAATGGCGTATGAACCAATCGTTGGTCACCGGCTACCATGGGACTGCATCTCCTTACGATGCTCCACTACCTTATGGGTCAGACATTCAGATCGAAGGCTCGGGGTGTGTTCCCCTAAGAAAACCACCTGCTTCGGTTTGGGCACCCGGGCAGTATCACATCCCTCACACAAATCAAAGGAGATCTGTATGGCGCATATGTACTTGGTGCCTCTGTGTACCAATATTTATGTGTTAAAATACATAGAAATAAATAAATTAGTAGGTCTCAGAAGTTCCTCGTCATTTAATCTTCACTAGGATATAACTAATGTATATGAAATTTGTTATGTTATTTCTAATATGATCTAGATTCTTACTTCTTAACTAAACTTCTTTTTTTTTAAAAAAAAAAAAATAATTCAGATCGTTACACAAATTAGTGTATCACTTCTTCGACATTCTGATATATTACCAGCTGATAAAGTATTCTATGAAGCTGGTATTGATTGTCGTCAAATTGGATGGAATAATATGGCATTTGTATTTTTAAATCGTTATTTAGATTTAGTTGAAGCTATTGAAGATCCAGATAATTCATCTAATACTTTAGATAGTTCCGATTTTCAAGTGAGTATTATATGTGTATATATATGTGTTATGTAGTAATGTGTAAGATTTTCATAGGGAATTTCAATACTGATATGAATATTGAATTCATATAATTTTTAATTACCTTATATAGTCAGATAAAACAATTTAAACAAAAGTCTACTATATATCTGTTTATATTATAATTTAACACTTAGTGACAGCTGATAGATACTATTTAACCAATATAAGAGAAGTCAGTAGATTTGAATATAATTGATGGTGGATGGATTACCATGAAATGCCTCAGAAGTTAGTCAATATCATATAGAATTCCTATGATGAATTAAACTGTAGAATTGTGCATAGAAGACAGTTGACAAGGTTGTTCGAAGTAAAGACCGGTTTCAGGCAAAGATGCTTACTCTCACTCTTTCTCTTCCGCCTGGTGATCGACTGGATCATGAAGACGTCAACATCTGAAGGGAATCACGGAATAAAATGGACATCTAGGATGCAGTTGGATGATCTAGACTTCGCAGATGATCTGGCTCTTCTATCGCATACGCAACAACAAATGCAGGAGAAGACGACCAGTGTAGAGGCAGCCTCAGCAGCAATAGGTCTCAATATACACAAAGGGAAAAGCAAGATTCTTCGATACAACACAGCATGTACCAATCCAATCACAATTGACGGAGAAGCTTTGGAAGATGTAAAAACCTTTACATATTTGGGCAGTTTATTTATTTATTTATTTATTTCAACACATAAATATTGGTACAAGGAGGCACCAAATATATATGCGCCACACAAAACAATGATAATTTGAAGAGAAGGAGAAAAGAGAAAAAAAAAGTAATGAACGTGGGGAATTATAAAAAAAAAGGGAGAGAGAGAGCAATGGTGGGGGAAACGGAAAGGTACAATCAGAAGAGATCTTTCAATTAAGGAAGATACAACCACTTTTTATGAAGGAAGTAAAAGAAGGTTACAGCACGATCGCCACTGGCTTCTATTCTGAGCCATATCTGATAACGTCTCAAGCCACTGCGTTACACAGTCTCTCGGACCCCAACCAGGGAGTCGTGAAGGACCAACAGAAGCTAGTCCTTTGCAGCTTTCTTTCATACCACGACACCATGTCATATACTGACCACCTCTCCGCTTTTTCCAACCAGTCCCAGGGTCGGCAAATAATGCACGACGTGGAATTCACTGGGACGACATTCGTAGAACATGTCCAAGCCACCGAAGCCGGTGTTTCAAGATGGTGACACCAACTGGATTGTCGTCTCTGTGCCCGAACACACGATGCCGAACCTCTGCATTACTAACATGGTGTTGCCACTGGATGTTAGTAATCCTTCGGAGACAGCGATGATCGAACACAGAGAGACGTCTAACATCCTCAACTCGTAGAGGCCAGGTTTCACAAGCATACAGCAAAACTGCTCTCACCGTCGCGTTGTAGATCCGACCTTTTACAGCCAGACTAACATCACGAAGGCACCAAAGATGGCCCAGATTGGCATAAGCCGCTCTGGCTTTCACTATACGTGCATTGATCTCATCACTCACACCACCACCAGCACTTATGCAGCTACCCAGATACACGAACTTCTCGACTACTTCAATCTGCTCACCATCCAGAGTGAGTACAGGATTAGAATCCTGCCAGTCTTGTAGAAGTACTTTGCACTTCGAAGGTGCAAAGCACATACCATACCTACGGACACTGATTGCCAACTGATTAAGTGCGGATTGCATGGCTTGGGCATTCTCGCATAGTAAGACAATATCATCCGCATACTCAAGGTCGAGAAGTCTTTCTCCAGGCAACAGATCCACACCACCATTACTTACATCCGTCAGAGCTGTTTCCAGAATGTCATCGATGGCAAAGTTGAAGAGGAATGGTGAGATTGGGCAACCCTGCCTAACCCCACTGCTCGAATGGAATAGTGGAGAAAGGTGGTTGTATGCCCTCACTCTACCTGAGGTGTTTGTGTATAGGGCTTTTAGGATGTTAATAAACTTCTCAGGCACACCCTTCTTCAATAGACAATCCCAGAGAACAGTTGATCCAACGAATCGAAGGCAGCCCTGATGTCAAGAAACACTACGATTGTTGGCCTTTGATAAGTATGGCGGTGTTCTAACATTTGGCGGAGGGTGAAGATATGATCAATACATCCTCGACCAGAACGAAACCCAGCCTGCTGCTCCTCGCGAGTCAATCTTTCTCGGGTTCTGAACAACCTACGAAGTATGACGGAAGCCAATAGCTTGGACGCAATCGGAAGTAGGCTTATCCCCCGATAGTTGTTACAGGAACGACGCGAACCCTTTTTAAAGATAGGGACAACTATCGACTCATTCCATGACGTTGGTACACTCTCTTGTTCCCAGACCTTTGTAAACAACGTCGTCAGTCCCTTAGTCAGAAAGTCACCACCATCTTTAAAAAAAGCCGGAGGTAAGTCATCTTGGCCCGGTGATTTGTAACGTTTCAAGAGTTGGAGTTCCTTGCGGACTTCCGCCTCATTTGGTGGATCAGTCGTCACCGGCCATGGAGGGCAGGACAGTCTGACCGATGTTGCTGGAGCAGCAGGCCAATTGAACTGCCCTTCAAAGAATTCTGCCCATCGTCCAAGACGTCGATGGATGTTAGTGATTGGCGTTCCGTCATCCTCGCAGATTGTTTCGCTCACACCAAACTTCTTGCTGCCAGTGGCTCGGATGAGTTGGAAGAGCTTCCGGTAATTACCAGATGCAGCTGCTGCTTCCAGCTCATTAGCACGCTCCGACCACCAGGCTTCTCGGTCCTTACGCAAGCTTTGCCCGATTTCATTACGTAACATCCTTCGTTTGTGGTCAAACTCACGGTCACCCGGAGTAGACCGACGGGCTTCAATCAGTTGTAAGGAACCAGAAGAAACCCAGTGCTTGTAAGCGGGACGTTTCGCAAACCCACAACAGACTGTACCCGCCATTTTCATGGCGTCATGCAATTGCAACCAATGCTCATCTATACTTTTCGGTGGAATGGTAGCTAGCCTAGAAGCTAGCTCGGTTCGGTACTTACTAGCAACAGAAGTTGCAGCCAGCTTGCTAACATCAATCCTTTGGTGGCGGTCACTTCGTTGTCCACTGAAAAGTAAGGTAAGATTGGCGCAGACCAGAGCATGATCAGATTCCAGATAGGTACTCCAAAAGGAGCGGCAGTCTTGTACACAACCGCGCCAGCGGTAGCTGATCGCGATGTGATCAATCTGAGTCCAGGCTTGAGATGCAGAAGGGGGACGCCAGGTGGCACATCGGCGATGACTGTGCCGAAAGTTAGTGCTAGCCAGAAACAGGTTGTGGTCTGTGCATAGTTGCAGTAGACGTTCCCCGTTATCTGTCCTGCGACCAACGAGTCCCCATCGGCCACCTAAACGACTCTCTTCTGTGCCTAGACGCCCGACCTGAGCATTCAAGTCTCCAGCTAGTACTACAATATCTGTCGAACGCACTTTCTGGAGAAGAACAGTTAACTGGTGGTAGAACTCATCCTTGATTGCATCCGGGCTGCAATCTGTCGGGGCATAGGCGGAGATGACGAAAAGACATCGTTTCTCACGCCGATTTCTTCTCACTTTGATGGAACTTTCTAATCTAACAGCACATAACCGACTGTTAATGGGGATCCAGTCGACTAGTGCTGCCTCAGCTCTTGCGCTTAGTGCGACACCCACGCCAGCAAGACCAGACGAAGATGCCACAGGGTCCCCGGATAAACGCACATAAAACAAGCTTTTTGAAGTGACAGATGGAGAGCGAACTTGTAGTACTTCACCAGAGTCTTGAATACGGGTCTCGGATAGACAACACACGTCAATATTAAGACTTTCCAAAGACATAGCCAGCCCTATCTGTTGTCCGACCTGCATAAGAGTGCGAACGTTGAAGGCAGCCAGTTTGAATGGTGTACGTGGTTTCAGAAAAACTGCTTCAGTACTCGTATTCGGTGGTAACATACAATTTCCAACCAGGCAGTGACTCGAGAACGTTTAGATAAAGCTGAATTTTCACCATAGGCGAGCTGCTGTCTGAGTCGAAACGGATACAAAAAGTAGAAATAGGGGATAGTGAATAAATGACGTAGTAAATAATGATAATAATAATAATACCAGTCATTGCAATGTTAGTCGGAGAGAAACGAATATTTTCTAAAAGCAGATAGTTCCTCATAGTTTTAGTGTGTGGGCTGAGATACTGCCCGGGTGCCCAGACCGAAGCAGGTGGTTTTCTTAGAGGGCCACACCCCGAGCCTTCTACCTGAAAGTCTGATCCACAAGGCAGTGGAGCATCGTAAGGAGATGCAGTCCCATGGAAGCCGGTGACCAACGATTGGTTCATACGCCATTTGTTCCTTCAATACACTGGAGCTCATGTGCACCATTGAATTGGGATCCGGTTAAAGCCGATGCTGGACATTCGCTTTTCGTCCTCTCATTTTCGTAAACAACACCCCCGCCACGAGAAGGCAGTGAGTAGGACTTCCCTGGCAGAGGCTGTATACACGTGGCCGTGTGAGAGTATTTCGAGAGGGAGGGCAGTATCATCGATGAACACGGTGGATCTGATGCAGATGTGAAGGCACGGATTGGCAAAGCAAGAGCAGCATATCTACAACTGAAGAATATCTGGAACTCAAAACAATTAGCAACCAACACCAAAGTCAGAATTTTCAATACAAATGTCAAGACAGTTCTACTGTATGGCGCGGAAACCTGGAAAACTACGAAATCCATCGTCCAAAAGATACAGGTGTTTATTAACAGTTGTTTACGCCGGACACTATTAGCAACAACCTACTGTGTGAGTGAACAAACCAGATCCCAGTGGAGGAAGAAATCAGAAAGAAACGCTGGAAATGGATAGGACACATATTGAGGAGAGCACCGAACTGCGTCACAAGACAAGCCCTCACATGGAATCCTCAAGGCCGAAGGAGGAGAGGAAGACCAAAGAACACATTACGCCGGGAAATGGAGCTAGACATGAGAAAAACGAACAAGAAATGGATGGAGCTAGAAAAGAAGGCCTAGGACAGAGTGGGTTAGAGAATGCTGGTCGGCGGCCTATGTTCCATTGAGAGTAACAGTCGTGAGTAAGTAAGTAAGTACCATTAAGTTTCAGCTCTGATTTCGTGCATCAACCCAATCAGCAGTGTATTAACCATATTGCGTACACATGATTCAACCTTCATTTAAACCTATGCCTTTTCTGTATCATACTAAGCAGCATGGTACCACAATACAACTAAGTTTATATCCTTTGGTCATATTTTCAATTGCATTTAATTTAAAATACGGTACATTCAATTTAGATCATCAGCTCACAACTTTAATAATCTAGCATCACTTAACTTTCCATAAATTATTCCAACTCTGCGGTTGTTGGTGTATGCGATCATAAGTATTCACTCCTAAAGAGTCTGATAGTAGAATTGAATAACTATCCAGTAATTTTTCTTTTCTTTTTCAGTTCATGATAAAAGTTAATTTTAAAGTAAACAATCTTGGTGGGACTAATTTATGAACAACCTTTGTGCGACACTAGACTGACCTTAAGAGTGTTATAAAATAGTTTAAAGAATAATTTAAAGCTGATGGTTATGGGTTAGGAATTAGATTTAAGGTTTCCATCACGAATTGACATTAGCTATCATGCCAAAACTTTATCCAAATGTATAAGTGAATATTGTGCCAAAACCGGAAACCTGTTATCTTGTACATGATTGATTCGTCCACAAATTATAGTCTCTCCGCGTGAATTTTTTAAATTGAGTCAATAATATATATATTCCCAATAGTGTAGAATGGACACATGCTTTAATGTAAATCATACCAATGAAATATATAGAAATATTTCTGCATCATTGAAGTGCTATTAATTATTGATTGAGATCATGAACCGATTGATGTTAAACCATCATTGAAAACCTTGAAACACTGGACGGCCATTTCGTCCTATTGTGGGACTCCTCAGCAGTGCGCATCCACGATTTCTCTCGCGTGATTAACACCGTTGAATCCTAGCTCAGTGGTCTGAGTAGACTGGACGTTTGCGCGCGAGACTGAAGGCCCTGGGTTCAAATCCTGCGAGCGGGATCGTGGATACGCACTGCTGAGGAGTCCCACAATAGGAAGAAACGGTCGTCCAGTACTTCCAGGCTTTCAATGATGGTCTAACATCAATCAGTTTGTGATCTCAATCAATAACTTAATAATCTTCACAACCCTATACTGATGATATTAATTAGTTAATGAATCTGTATAGAACAATATGTCAAAAAGATATTTGTCTACACTAGTACGATATTTATTCTTACTTAAGTTAAAAAACAATCCATAAATACTTAGTTTAAGTTATTGATTTATAATAGTAAAACTTTTTATTCATTTCATATCCTTAACTACCTTCATACAACGGAAGTCACACAAGAGGCAATTATACATTACATTGCATACCGATAGCACACAAGGTTTTGCATCTGCAACCCATAGTATACATATAGGTATATTGATCTACCTAGAAGGGCAGATGGTCACCGCTCCCTTCGGACATATTTACCATAACTGACTATCACTTACATATTACATGCACATCACTGTTACAAAAACTTTCACCCCTGCACTTTATGACAAACACATAAGCTTGAGCACTCTTTCAAATAGGGATGATGGTTACCTTTTCCTAGTATTTTCTACCGTACTTTTTCATTATGTCTTTAACCTAAAGGATTAGATCACTGATTTTATTAGAAATAGGGTAGATAATTTTTTGAGCATATGTTCCTTACATTAACCCACGCACATACCTATCGTAGATACCTACATAAATAAAAATGCTCAAGCCGAGTCATACATAAGAATACACTTAAGGTAACCGTAATATTTTAATGAACCTTCAATTTCATACTCAATTAATCTGGTTTACAAAAGAATGGTAGATTTGTTCGATATCTTCAGACCATCAGAATTAGCCAGCAAGGTTATCTACACTATCCATCAGTGCTACGTAGAGGCTTTGTGTCGGATTTTTCTGTCAAATAAGAACAACAACGAGGTTGGAGTGCATGAATCTAGCCATACAACTCTTTTTACTTTTTAATAGTCTATTCCTCATTATCTGACTCTTTTGTGATCAGACGATATTGATTTTGATGAAATGTATATCCTATCATGTATGTGTTCTATCAATCTAATACATTCAGAACAAAGATAATATCAAAAGCCGCATACAAAAGTGATTTCAATACATATAATTTAAACATCCTCCCATGTAAACAGGCGATGAGAGTTGTGAACTGTAGAAGACAAATAGGTCTATATAGTTTAAATGAAATATAATTGTTGGAAACGATAGATCCCCCGAAAATTCATAGTTTGTTATTTTATCTTTTAGAGCTTGTATGCAAATATATGCGTGAGCATTTCTTACCACCCACGTACATAGTCGATTGACGAGCTTACCGATTAAATGTTTAAAAACTCCATGGCAATATCGATATATATATATATGTATTTGTATAAATACGCTTGATTTGTGTGTGTGTATGTGTGATTGACTTGGTATCTGCTAGTTGCCTTTAGAATACACTTTCTACGTCTTATCGAGACTTCTTGATCAAGTTAGTTGAGTCGGTGACAACGGATCAGAATAGTCTATCGAGTTTTTGAATCCCTTGATCTGATCGATAAGTCACTACCCTTTTATCGGCGGCCTTTGAGATATTACAATAACTCAACGTTTCTAGGTAAAAGAAGACATAACCAAGGATACAGACATGTAAGTAGTCCCATATATATACATACTCAAAGTTATATACATATATAGATGATAAAATGACTAGGAAGACTGGAATACTTTATCTGTCTAAATAGTAAGATAAATCACATAGATCTGTAATCAAAACACAAGTTCATACAACTTTTAATGAATCATACTGTTTATAAATTGCATTATTTTTTTCTTCCACTATCTAATTCTCATTTATCTATTCATTCAGGATACTGATATACCTATGGAAGTACCTATACCAGAACATCTTTATACAACTAATCAAGAACATGAATCAATACGTGAATGGATATTAACTATATCAATGGATCATAAACTTGATCAAACATTACCAAAAGATGAAAGAGGTATTTATATAGCATCATTAAATTCATCTAATATTGGTTTATCTTCATTATCACCATGTATTATATCAGGTTATCCTATACTTAATAATGGTATTATATTTGAACCATCTAAAAGAGGTGCTATTCAAAAAAATTGGAATAAATTTTTGTATATAACTAAAATAAGTAAAACAATTGAATGTTTAAATGTTAAACAATTTATTGAACAATGGTCTGGTATTCCTTCTACATTCAATTAAAATTTAATATTATAAATAGAATTATATTTGAAATTCCCCTTTTTTCCCTTTCATCTCACCCCTCTCTCTCTGTCTCTATGTGCGTGTGTGTGTGTGTGTGAGTGAGTTTCTGAGTGTTCTTGTTTTGTTTGTTTGTTTTTTTTTTGTTAAATCTAAACATATTACTTTTGTGTACATTTATGAAATGGATATTGTTCATGATATAGGCGAGATTATCATTTATGAACGAATCAATCCGATTGACGATAATAGATCTGGGATTTTCGGCCTCGAAATTCATTCACTCATTTGGTTAAATTAGAGTCTTGGCCCTGGTACATCCGAGAGTGGTGAGAGTCCGCTCTCCCTCTCGAAATACTCTCACATGGCCACGCGTATATAGCATCTGCCAGGGAAGTCCTTCTCACTGTCTTCTCGCACTACGAGTGTTGTTTACGAAAATGAGAGGACGAAAAGCGAATGTCCGGCATCGGCTTTAACCGGATCCCAAATCAATGGTGCACATGGGCTGTCTCCAGTATCCTGAAGGAACAAATGGTGTATGAACCAATCGTTGGTCACCGGCTACCATGGGACTGCATCTCCTTACGATGCTCCACTGCCTTGTGGGTCAGACGTTCAGGTCGAAGGCTCGAGGTGTGGCCCCCTAAGAAAACCACCTGCTTCAGTTTGGGCACCCGGACAGTATCACAGCCCTTACACATATCAAATGAGATTTATGTGGCGCATATATATTTGGTGCCTTCTTGTACCAATATCTATGTGTTAAAATAAAATAATAAAATAAAGTTCCTTAATCCTAACTATCAATTGTAAATCATAATTCTTATTGTTTAAACCTTTACTTACTTACGTCTGTCACCCCTAATGGAGTCCCTCCGGGGGCTACTGCCGGTCCCAAGCCTGGATAAAGGAGAAGGGTTGGGTATGAGGTTGGCGACCCCATCCTGTAGAAAGCTAACTCGCTTCAAAAAAACGCTAACCAGAAAAAACTATTCAAACCATTTAACCCTAGTAAGTAGGTAAACACTCACAAGATCAGTTTAGCGTCATCGTTCAAAAAGTCGTTCATCAATGATAGTCTCATCCATGATGTAACCTATTTTCAAACAATTGCTCCTTTATATTTAGGTTTATTTTTCTTCTAAATGATTACATTTCTGAAAAATAGATATATTCTAACAATACACTTCAGGTAACCCCGTACTATCTTACTGAACCTTGAATTTGAAACTCAATTAATCAGGTTTACAAAAACAATGATAGATTTGTCCGATATCTTTCAACCATCAGAATAAGCCAGTTAGGTTATCCTCACTATTCAGTAGTGTCACTTACAGGCTTTGCGTTGGATTTTTCTGTCAAATAATAATAATAACGAGGTCCCGAGCTACCAACTTTGGGGAAATTTTGCGGAAACTTTCGAAGTCAAACGACGTTGGACAATGTTTCGGGAAATTTGGGGGTACTTTGGGAAAATTTCGGGGAATTTCCCCGAAATTCCCCTTTAACCTTGATCAAGATCATTTGACTTTGGGGATTTCCCCAAAGTTCCGCAAAATTTCCCAAAACATTGGTCAAAGTCGTCTGACTTCGAGAGTTTCCCCAAAGTTTACTATAGCGGCTTCCCTAAATTTTCCCCAAAATTGGGAGCTAGGGGTTGGAATAAATGGATCTAGTATATAACTTTATTTGTTTTATTGTTCATTGTCTGACTTTTTTGTGATCAGACAGTACTGATTTTGATGAAATGTATATCCTATCATATATGTGTTCTATTAATCTAACATATTCAGAACAAAGGTAGATCAAAAGCCGTATACATAAATGATTTTGTTTATGTAAGCTATTTTCAAACAATTACTTCTTTCTGTTTAGTTGTAAAAGATTATATTTCTAAATAATAGATAGATAACAATCACTTATCTTAGATTGAGTAGTTTGTTTTGAAGTTTAAGTAATATTATGTAACAAATAAATTGGATTTGTATCATTATGATTGATTTTTCTACTACTCACAATTGATTAGATTGCCTCCAAATGCCTTGATACGATCGAGGGTAGAGAGAGAGAGAGAGAGAGAGAGTTAGCTCTCCCTCTCTGGAAATTCTGTCATATGGCCAAGCGTATACAACCACTTCTAAGGAAGTCTTACTCATTGCCTTCTTGTAATGGAAGTGTTGTTTACAAAAGTGAGAAGATGAAAAGCAAATTTCTTGAGCTTTAATCAGGTTGGCAGATACTGAGGGTCTACTTAGGGGGGGGAATTGTAAAACCCTGATTCCAAACGAATGGTGCACATGAACTCCAGGATCTTGAAGAAACAAATGGTATATGAACTAATTATTGGTCACCGACTTTCATGTGACTGCATCACCTGACATTGCTCCACTACGTTGTGAATCGAACCTTTAGGTCGAAGGCTCCGGGTGTGGCCCCCCTCAGAAAACCACGTGCTTCAATCTGGGCAGCCGTGCAGTATCACATCCCACACACAAATCAAGTGACATCTGTGGCGTATAAGTATTCGGTGCTCCTTTGTACCAATATTTATGTGTTCAAATCAAAAACATAATTGACTAAATTGTAGAAATCAGTTCAAAATTTATTAGTCTAGTGATAAGTAATATTTGAATGTAGTTATTTTGATTCGATTAATTGAACTGGTTTATTAGAATAAATCGTAACTTGTTATGATTTAATTAGGAATTTTATAATGGGTGGGAATAAACTACTACCTGAATACTAATTAGAGTTTGGGAATAGGATTTACTCCCTTGTGACTGATCTCGATCGCTGATTTTTAGTTAATAAATGTAACTGGAAAATACTTCATTGTGCATGAAGGCGTCACAGGGCAATGTAGCAAATAACGGTGACCGTCTCCTCTAACTACGCTCAAACAACCGCTTAGTCCTAGCAACTACAAACTTTGAACATAACAAGAGATAGGATGTGAACTTGTACCTTCCGAAATCAACACAACGGTGGACACAAATAAGTCGTATCACCATCACCCATCTTTTGAAAGGTTTGACAAAAGATTGAAATTTCTTTTCAATCACAAGCTTGAACTCTGGTCAGCTAGGGTGACTGGGATACTAGTAAGAGTTTGAGAGTAGGATGTACTCTATTGTGACTGATCTTGGTCGCTGATTTTCAGTTTATAAAAAATGATAGCAATCTTCTTGTGATAACCACAAACAAGTCAGCTCGACTAACAGTGTTTGAAATATTTGTATCTATAATCACTTGACGCTTAACTAGAACTAGTCAGAAGTGAACTCAGGAACATCACGATAGTTTCACACGTGAACGTGAATGCATGGATTGAATATTCACTTTTCGTGAGATCTTAGAACACAGGCATACTTACTGGCGAACAAATATAATTGTATTTCATGACCACAAGGAAGCATTTGACTTTGTCGACTGAGAGGTTTTGTGACCGAGTTTATCACTGAGAGGTGTACCAAAGAAGTATATTAACCTTCTGAAGGTTTTTTACTCTGACACTACTGGTCGAATCAGAGTTTATGACGAAGTTTACCAGAGCCGTGTACTTCAAGTGGAGTGCGTCTAGGTTTTCCACTGTCAGCCTCTCTATTTAACTTCGTCATAGATGTCGTACTAGAAATAACACTTCTTCGTGAGACTGTAACTCATGGATGAACTAATGAAATTAAAGATAGCAAGTCTTGTCTAAAAGGCATTTTCGCATTATAACTGATGTTTGTTCATGATGCAAACCCTAACTGTTATTCCTAGACCTAACTTCTAGCTCCAAATCCTTATTTTAATTTCTCACTCTAATTTATAATCATCTTTTGATCGTAGCAAGTAGGAGAATTTTCTAAAAGTCACTTCACAACCCCTCGAAGGTCGCCCACAAGTTATATTCTCATCCACTTCCGTCATCTAACTTTTCAAGTGTTATCTATGTGTAATTAAAGCAGGTGTCGACGATGTTAAAAAGGCAAAATAATTCTCCACAAAACCATATGGTTCATTACACACAAACCAATGATTCTCCAGTTAACTGTTGTACGTTTATCAAGTTGAATCAAACACTATGCACTTAACATAATACGTTTTACGTCTTTAAATATGATGGCAAACAACATGAATTCCAATTCTAAGTAAAAGGAGAAAGAACTCGTTCAGTTACATCAAATCTTATTGTTAAGGGCATATGGAATGACAAAATTACCACTAGCTACTACCACTCCATTTGTTCATCCAAAGTATACACGAACTATATAAATAAGGCATCTTACTATTTGTGTTAAGACTTTCTCACTGTATTCATTGATTCAAAATGAAAGAGTTATAACTTACGGTTACCGGTTAATTATAGGCAGTATCTGTTTGAGGAAGGTTATAATTTGCCTTTCTAGTAAAAGTTTGTATTACTAAAACCTAGATTAAACATTCACTCTAATGTTAGATATCGTCACTGAATTGGATTGCAGAGCTGTTACATTTAATTATGAGTTTAAGCGTGATTGGTTTCTGAGTAACTTATTACTATAATATACGTGGTTATGACAGAGAATATATATATATATATTCATTCCCATGTTGTCTTTGTCCTTTTTGGGTTAAGGTATATTACCTTATGATAAATGATAAAAAACATCTCTTTGTTTCATCAAACAAGTGCCGATGGACTGGAAAGAAGGACACCTCACCAAGATTCCAAAGAAAGGATATCTGAGCAAGTGTGAAAATTACAGAGGCATTACACTACTGTCAGTACCAGGAAAAGTCTTTAACAAAGTGTTACTGAACCGGATGAAAGACACAGTAGACGCTCAACTTCAAAATCAACAAGCTAGATTCCGTAAGGATCGGTCGTGCATAGACCGAATTGCGACACTACGGATCATCATCGAACAATCAATTGAGTGGAACTCGTCACTGTACATCAACTTCATTGATTATGAGAAGGCATTTGACAGTGTAGATAGGAGAGCGATATGGAAACTTCTTCGACACTACGGAGTTCCTGAGAAGATTGTCAACATTATCCGGAACTCATACGACGGACTACAGTGCAAAGTAGTGCATGGAGGACAGCTGACTGACGCATTGCAAGTAAGGACCGGAGTAAGACAAGGCTGTCTATTCTCCCCCTTCCTGTTTCTCCTGGTGGTCGACTGGATTATGAAGACCTCGACATCTGAGGGAAACCACGGCATACGATGGACAGCTCAGAACCAATTAGACGATTTGGACTTCGCAGATGACCTAACCCTCCTATCACATACACACGAACAAATGCAGATAAAGACAGCCAGAGTAGCATCAGTCTCTGCATCAGTAGGCCTCAACATACACAAAGGGAAAACCAAGGTCCTCAAACACAACACGGAGAACAGCAATCCAATCACTCTTGATGGCGAAACTCTGGAAGATGTAGAATCCTTCACATACCTAGGAAGCATCTTCGATAAACAAGAAGGTTCAGATGCAGACGTCAATGCGAGGATTGGCAAAGCGAGGACAGCATTCCTTCAATTGAAGAACATATGGAACTCAAAACACCTGTCAACCAATATCAAAGTGAGTATCTTCAATACGAACGTCAAGGCAGTCGTACTGTACGGAGCTGAAACGTGGAGATCTACAAAAACCACCATCAAGAACGTACAAGTATTTATCAATAGCTGTCTATTCAAGATACTCAATATCCATTGGCCGGATACCATCAGCAACAGTATTTTGTGGGAGAGAACAAACCATTTTTCAGTTGAAGAGGAAATTAGGAAAAGACGATGGAAATGGATAGGACATGCATTGAGGAAATCATCAAACTGCATTACGAGACAAGCGCTAACTTGGAATTCTGAAGGGAAGCGGAAAAGAGGAGGGACAAAGAACACATTACATCGGGAAATAGAAGCGCATATTAAAAGAATGAATAACAACTGGAAAGAGCTGGAAAGGATTGATTGGAACAGGGTTGGATGGAGAATGCTAGTGAGCGGCCTATGCTCCTTCATGAGTAGTAAGAGGCGTAAATAATTAAGTAAATAAGTAAGTTTCATCGAACTAATAATCTTATCAGCTTATATTTCTCTTTCGATCATTTCGTTCGTTATTCTTTCATAGTTTGATTCCTTTATGCTAGTCATTTATCTGTAATCTGATCCATCATGAACGATCTCACCATATTCAAGACTTATAATAAACTTGATTTTCATAAAATTTAATCATTCCTCTTTGTAAAAACTATGTACTACACTATTCATTTTTACACGTTTCAAATATTGATTTTTACTTTATTCACATCTCTTATAAAAGATAATACAAAAATATGTATCACTTTATTGACCATATTGTAGATTACTGATTGTTCAATTAAAATAATGTAAATGTATTCATAGATCCAAAGATTTTGGTATAGTTGATTTGACAATTGTTCTAACAATTTGTTTATCATAAATGGATCCTCTTAGTTTTTCAGCTAAATAAATAATCACTAAACCAATTGATATATATTGAATCCATGCAATTTTGATAGTATACCAAAATCCTAGATTAGCCCTATAAAACAACAATAATAATAGTAATAATATATTATGCAAGGAATTATAAAAAAAGTATTAACTAGAAATGATGTTAGTATTTTGGGTTGTGAAGATTATTAAGTTTTTGATTGAGATTATGAATTGACTGATGTTAGACCATCGTTGGAAACCTGAAAGTACTGGACAGCCGTTTCATCCTAGTATGGGGAGTCCCCATACTAAGACGATACAGCCATCCGGTCTCAATCAATTAGAAATGATATATTATGGCATAGTTGGAAAAATTCAAGTAGTTCATATTTTGAAACTGACCACTAACAAATTATCTTTACTACTACTACTACTACTACTTATCAGCTGAAAGTGCCTATTTAATGTTAGAAAATTCATACTTTTTATAAATATTGTTTATATGTACATTTGATCCCAATGGATTGGTGATTTCAAGTAGACATTTCAACCAGGTCAGTTTTGAGATAGTAACTGACTGATGACAATCGTGGATGTGTCGCTTAATTTCGTAGATTAGTTGAAGTTAGACATGAACACCATTGGATGCCGGTCGGCTCAGTGATCTAGTTAGTTAAGCGCCTGGCGCGAGAATGATAGATCCTTGGTTTGAAACCTGAAAGCCGGGGATCGTGGATGTGCACTTCTGAGGAGTCCTACAATAGGACGAAATGGCCATTCAGTGCATCTAGGTTTTCCACAATGGTCTAGCATCAATTGACTCATGATCTCAAATATTGAGAATTTTAATTCTATTAATCTTGATTGGATTACTGAATAGACACAAATATATAGAATACATGATATGGCTAACCTTACAAATTGAAGATCACATTCTATCGTATAGAATTAAAACCTTTTATTACTAAAGTCCATTTTTAATTGTATAAGATGAATCTAAGTCACTTAAATGATATGTTCTTCTGTTATCATTCAGTCAAATCACAACCAAGATTTTTCATCAAACATCTTATTTATTTATTTATTTTAACACATAAATATCGGTACAAGAAGGCACCAAATACATATGCGCCACACAGATCTCATTTGATATGTGTGAGGGTGTGATACCGCCCGGGTGCCCAAACCGAAGCAGGTGGTTTTCTTAGGGGGCCACACCTCGAGCCTTCGACCTGAAGATCTGATCCACAAGGCAGTGGAGCATCGTGAGGAGATGCAGTCCCATGGTAGACGGTGACCAACGATTGGTTCATACGCCATTTGTTCCCGCAGGATACTGGAGCCCATGTGCACCATTGGTTTGGGATCCGGTTAAAGCCGATGCCGGACATTCGCTTTTCGTCCTCTCATTTTTGTAAACAACACCCCCGCCACGAGAAGGCAGTGAGTAGGACTTCCCTGGCAGAGGCTATATACGCATGGCCATGTGAGAGCATTTCGAGAGGGAGAGCCGACTCTCCCCACTCTCGGCCGTACCAGGGCATTTGGGTGCATCAAACATCTTATTCTTTAACATAATAAATAATTTACCTGTAATGCAACTTTCCCCTATAAAGTTAAATGAGACGTCATAAATGTAAATTATATACATGGAATGAATTTTTTAAACATTATGCATCTTATTGACAAGTATTAATCAAAGTTAAATTTAATTGAAGAAAAGTTTTGTAACCATCTCTCAAACATGAATATGATGAAGAAACCATAGGAGATTTTCATCGAAATAAAAAGATTTTCATGATTGTAATCTTTCTGAAATGGATTATATATCCCCTAGTACTTGGTTGTTTTTTTAGCCAAAATTGTTGAGATAAAGTTCAAACTGTAGTTACTCTCAGCTTCTAGACATTCTACTTAGGATTTTTTTTGATCGATTAAAGTAGACTGGCTCTAAACAATGCATGTCTATCGTGCTTATTACTTAGCGATTAAATTGATAATGAATTTACAGTCTCATAAAAACTAATTATATGTAAATTATAGAACTCTCATATTCTGAAATAGCATGGAAAAAGAAAGAAGTAACAAGAATGGATAGTTATTGAGATAGGACAGTAATTGTGAAAGATTTGGTTTTTCTTTAGTATTATTATATCATCATATACTTAAGAAGAGTTTTGTGCCACAAATTACTGACCAATAGATTTTTAAGCCAACAACTCGAGTACTTTAGTAAAACTCTCGAAAGACAGGGGTGTCAATATGCGTACTTAACTAAACCAGGATTAATGAAGTTAATGTTTATGGAGACGAACAAAATACTCACAATATCACTAACTCACTTGATATGTGAGGAAATATAGCCCTATAAAATGAGGTGATTTGATTTAGAAATCGCAATTAATAGTCAAAAATCAAAACTGTCATGAAACAATACAGCATTTTAATGTGTCACACAATAAGGTAATGCATAGAAAAGTGAAGTATGACAGAGAATACAAAAGAAGTGCAAATGTACATATTTGAAAATGAGAAAAACTATACGTATCGTTGGCAATATGTTTGGTCAGCATTATAAACTATTAATCTACTGCATACAATAACAATAGGAATCCTTATGGACTGAGATGAGATTTAACGGAGACCTATCAAATTATATGATACGCAGATTTTTCGGTCAAAAATGTAAGTTCAAAAAAACAATTATTCAATGAGTCAAATACCAATATTCATCTTAATGCTGCATTGTATCCCTTGACAGTCAATCTTAATAAGTTATCCGTAACAAGTAGCTTGAATTAATGAAATCTATCTCATTTCTCGTTCGATCGGACGTTCAAAAGTACACTAGTAATCGGTTCGGATAGAATAACACTATACGTTTGATTTTTGGTTTCCAATACGAAGACTGTTCACAATGATGATCATTCCACTCAGCTTGAATTTCAGTTCTTTAAAAAGTAGGATCTAGTATGAAGGTTTATTGATTCACTTTCTCTTCCTTAATGTTAACACAGTTCGAAAAGGTTTAACAAACGAAAGCCAAAGTGCAAGCATAGTAGTAGTATGGGCAAGAACAAAAAAATAAGTGAAAAGTGGTTTGGGAAGAATGGATAAATTAGAGTAATAAATTTTGTAAAATAATACTAAATTCAAAGTTCCAAAGTGCCTCTGAGGAAAGTCACTCTAAGTCATGAAAAACAATTTTTCAAAGGATTGTCACTAGAAAACTTTTGTTTTCTGGAAGATCTTGGATAAACAAAGAATCCTGTGTCTTTGTACAGGAACCCAACATCTTCTAGCCTACTCTTATTTTTCTCCGGCATTAGATATTAGAATATGAGTAATACATGTTTTAGATAACTCAGTCAATGAAAGTTTGAAGGGTGATCAACTATTTTACAGTTATTACATAAAAGCACGGACCTATCCTTAGCACTGATCATTTTGATATAAAGTTTGATATTTCACAGATCACTCTTAAAGTTGATTTTAGTAGGTATTTTGTTTTTGAAGCTTAACATATTCCCAACTTTGATCAACAAGTAATACGCACACAATGTTTACAGCTAATCGAAATTAAATCATTTTTCAGACGTTTAGGCATAGGAAAATTCTATATAAACATACATATATATATATATATATATTTGGCTGCCTGAAGGAAGTAAATGAAATGGGCCCAAAATCGGGACTTAGTGATCGGAAGTCGAAAGCGTTAACCACCAAGCCACCTCTCAAAGCTTTACTCCAATTTGCTTTCGTTAAGGAATATATGTTACGCATTCACAATGTTTTGAATTAGATACACGTCACACTTACCTGATTCTTAGAGAGGAAAAGTAAACAGATATTTCTATGTCAAAAGTACTTGAAAGACTTTCGCGTATTATAGGTACACTTATTCTATCTTCAAGTAAGTAATATCCTAAAAAGCAAAACTATGGACTAATAAATAGCTTACCATCTCCCGATATGTTCATTGATAGATCTAAGATTTTTCTTGGAATCGTTTTAGTTTCATAATAAGTACTAGCCTACACCAAAATTTCATTGCAAAGGATGAACTTACTTGTGTAAAAGGCAACCAGTATTTTCGAAAGCATAAAAGGTCCCCAGAATATAGAAATCCATTGGTGTGTGATCGAAAAACTTTGTTTATAAATATTGGGACTTTGTCTTGTCTATTGTAAAAACTCTATAGAAAATATTAGCTGAAATTAATGTCGTGAATATACCAACGTGGTAACATCAACCAAAAGTACAACAGTGAGACCAATTATCTTTTCTGTGGGAGATATAGGAAACTTAATATAAATATCAATCGCCTCTTCCTCATCAAAGTTTTTATTTTTAGAATTGTAAAAACTGATTTGAGGTAGCCTAAGCGAAGATTGCAATAGATGGTTCGTTTCCTGATGTGGTATGTTACCATAATAAAGAAAACCATCAGCCTTCTGAAGAAAAAGCAACATGTTTCCGTCGAACAATATCAGGGGTTTTTCTGGAAAAGCATAAGAATTTACGTACATGACTAAATAAATAGTAGTGTTTTATTCAGAAATTGGCAAATTGCTTACAACCAGTTATATACGAGATGATCCAAGGTACCAAAGTAATGATAAGAACCACAAAAGTGTCAAAAGCAAATGCTAATGATGATACTCTAGCATAATAACGTCGTAATTCATACAATTTGTAGACTTTCATGTTTTATCTTTGACAAGAAACATAGAAACAGCCTTGAATGATGCGTTTAAACAACATTTCGGTGGGAGTTAAAAAGGGATATAGTTCTTGAACCTGATAGTCATCCAGAAGAATATCTCGATAAATTTACTCGTTATTTTGGAAAGCGGTTACAGATTGTTATCTTATTCCCTAATAAGTTTGTATTCTAGCCGTTTGAATCTCTACTGAAAAAGATTAGAACCTGAGTTTCTTTTATCTTGAACTTAAAAGAGCTCTATTCTTTCTTCAAGATAGAATTTGAGATGTCCTTGTGCCAAATCGTTAATCGTTCTCTAGAAAGAAGGGTTTTTTCAATGAATTGTAATTGGCATTCAGAACATTCAGGAAAATTGCTAAAATCATTCATTTAGAGCCGAATGTAGTAGTTGTTAGGCTTCCAACCCCTATCGTTGGGTTTTTCTTCCCGTTGAATGTTGATTATCCGTTTTCTCAGTTGTCTTGCGTTTAGCTTTGAGGATTGTGTGGTTAGCGCTGAATGCCACTACAGGGTAACAGCCAGAAACTGGATATATTATACAGCAGAACGGACTATAGACAACTTCTACTCCTTAAGTATGGTCAAATCCTGGAATTTTCTGCCGGATGAGCTAGTCCAAGTGACTTCCCAGAAGCCCTTCAATAGAAAACTTGACATATTCTTAGGGACTAAGGACGGTATCCTACTATGAATTTCCAATATTTTTTATTATCCCTCATTTATCGGTAATATACCTAGGTTCCTGCCTGGAGGTATTGGTGATCCACTGCTACCAGATACGAAAGCCCGTTAAGCAAAAGCTTTTCTTTTATTGAAAACCATTTGAACAAGCACCTAAACTTGAAAAAAGATGTGTGAAATCCACAACTGAAGACCCGTTCTTCCAAGTTTTCAATAGTGGTCTAACTTATATCACTTCAGGATTTCCATCAAACATTATGGTTATGTTGTGGCATTTGTACTAAATGAGGATTCATCCTTAATTGGTTTGGCGCATATTAAGAATTGTAAAGGTGATACATTCATTAATCCTCACCTAGTTATATCTGCCCTAAATTGAAGTATTCTGTGAGTTCTATATTGGCGCATTTATTCGATTATTCTTTTTATCATACCTATACTAAAAATACCTGAAAACATGACTGAAGGTCTATAAACAGTACAAAGACTTAAATTTATTACGGTTATTGTTTGGAAATTATTCCACAAAATATATGGACATTTGCAGGAGCTGAACCAGAAATACTCGACCCTCAGCATACGTGGAATATACGCAATTTCAAAACGGGAACATAGGTCATTTTTGTTCTCTTTTATTGGAAATATATCCCGGATGTAGCGGATTGACGAATGGCATACTTGCTTTTTTCCTATACTCATATTCTTTAATAGGTAGTCAAATGACGAATTAGTGAGTCACTTGGTCGTTAATATACTACGATTAATGTTGTCATTTTCTAAATGCTGTATTGGCTGACAGCACAGTTTCTGTTGTTGCTCTTACCAATATCATCAGTCCATACATCATGTAAGAGTTGGCTCTTCGATTGGCTCTAGTGTAATATAAATGTGACATGATAGCGCTGATATTTCTTGTTCTTCGTTTGTTCGATTTCTCTCGGTTGGCATATTTCTGCTTTGGTTCTCCATGATAATTAGAAGTATTCGAAATAATGTACTAACTAGGAATTCCAGAAATACTACAATTCACAGCAAGTAGAACCAGATGAACACAAATGAATGTATTATGTTTGTAATTCATAATCAACGGGCAACCCAATACAAAGAAATCGTTAGTTCTTTCAAATACCACATTTTCATGTTTTTGTCCACATGAAGTGCACTAAAGTGATTATGTTGGTATATTGATAATAAATTGTTTCGAAAACTTCGCAGCGACTTAAGATATTTTCACATTTAGCCATACAACGTACTTCCTGATTCTTGAGAATGATTTTAAGATTGTGGATCCCTAGTGGAACTTACAATAAGCTGAGTGGCTTTCAGTATCATTGGTGGGTTTTCTCAAAAGAAAGGTATTGTACAAGTGGGAAATTCCAAACAAATGTATTAATTAATGATTGGTTCTTCTTCTTATTCACAAAAAGGTAATTAATACGACAACAGACAGTTAGACACGAGTTTGGTTATATCATGTCGTGAGATTCACTGTCAATATTTGAATTCATATCAAACAAAGCAGTCATATTCACTGTCGATCAGTAGAATCTCAAAGCAGATCCGCACTCAAAGTTATATCATTCTACTCAACACTGTAAGAAAAAAAGCAGGCCCGACCCAAATAGCCATAGACAGAATGACATCATTATGTAAAACAATGAATTCCAGCATGTAATCTGGACCAGCTCACCTGGACACTAATTCTTGTTGACGATCATCTGGTGTTCGGCGGTATCAACCTGTTAGATCTTAATTGTTGAGGATAAGATTCTTTTAAGTTAGGTCTATGTTGTCAAATAAAAAGACTTCACTGTCCGGAATTATCATAATCTTCAATACTGTTATGAAGAAAAGCCTTTTCCTAATACCACTTTACGACCAGTTAACGAAAACTCCATAATGTAAATTTGTGACTTCACCATTGTTGCTAACAGAGCTGTATAAGTTCAGATCGACACATTTTGGTCTGATCAACATCACTACAATTTTGACAGTAAAGTCCCGACCAGTTTTCAGAGACTGATTACTAGTCTCTGGTCAGTAAATACGTTCTAAACAGTTACACAATAGTCAGCTTGTCATGAGTCATAACTCTTAGGAAGTGGGAGGATACCCTGCAGCGATAACTTCAGTCAAACGGTGGCTAACAGACAACGAAAGTGAGCTACTAGCTCTTACCAATAAGACAGGCATTCTTTGAGCCAACATGACTTATATCATTTTGGCCATACAATGGGAAACAAGTACTGATATTCTTTGGATTTTTACAACTGAGACTTCGTTGGAATACAACTTTGAACAGGATACCAGCGTTTGAACATATACCGACCACTTAACCCTAATAATACCTGTGTGACAGAACGCACCTCACCTAATTTCAGAATTTAAAATAGGGATACTCGCTCACTCAAGATCCTTTGAAATTTGAGGTTGACCAGAAATCTCATCTGATTGCTTATATGCTGCCAACTGATCTTATCTGGGAAACTGGTTTTGCTTATCAGAGACTAACTGGTTAATCACGGGTTTGTATGTCCCTATCGATCCTCGTACTTAACTTCCCTCTTGGTCAAATGTAAATGGCCATTTTTTTGTCTTGTTTGCATTTACTATAAAGTATAGGTTTATGATTTGCGGATTCGAAGTATAAACTAACGTTTTTCAGATGACTATCGCGAGGTAAAACTGTCCTTCAATATTATTTAATCTTGAGTGTATATTTCAGTAAAACTTAAAATCAAGACAAAAATAAGACAAATTACAAAGTATCAATTGGTCTTAATGCAAAACTATGAATAAATTAAACTAGGATACATTCATTAAGATATTAAACAATCACAAAATCACAGTCCCCACTTGTGATTGATCATTGTTACTCTAACAGGTAGGGATAGGTATTATGTGTAAAATACATGAAGAAAAAGCATATGCTTTAACAATAATTCCACTAGTATATGGAAAATAGTCCAAAACTGATAATCAACATTAAGGTTTATATGTACATTTTAATTAACATAATTATTATTGTTTACTCAAAAGAAAAGACGCAAACAATTTATTTACACAATGTAATGTGCTCGTTAATAATACGATTTATACTTAATATCCTTATCTTGATTCTCTGAATGTAAATCATCATCATCAGTACGATTATTATTTTCAGATTTTTGGCTTTGATCAATATTCATTGGAACTCGAATAACTAATGCAGCATCATCAAAGAAAGGATTTTTAGCGTGTAGTTCACTTAACCAAAGTCGAATAAGTGCGGGAGATGCAGGTGATGGGATTTGTGGTAAATTGTATCTTTCTTTTTGATTTTGTTGTTTACAATCTTTTGAATTTGTATGATGAATTCTGTTAGAAACTTCCCAATCATATAACTTTTTCTGATTATCCAAAGCATCTGGTTTAGGTACAACAACTCCAACAGCAAGTATTGTACCCTCACCTTGTTCATGTTGACATAGATTAGATGGTAAATATTTGTAGACATGACTTTGACGAATTGAAAGCCAACGTTTATCAAATTCTGGTTCACACTTACTTATAAATCTTGTAAAAATATTATCTTCATTAGAATGATGCAATTCAGTACCAGTTGAATTCACTGTAGGAAGAAGACTCATATGTGGAAAAAGTGAGCGATTTACATTTTGTGAATTGGAACTATTTAATACTATATTTGAACTATCATTAGAATAGTTGAAGAATGAAAGATTATACGGTTCTATAAAATGAAAATGTATAAAAATGCACATGAAAAATGTAAGATATAAGTAGTACATTTTGATTATGAAATGGAGAATTAATTATTTTACGTTGTCTGTACAATAAATATGCGAGCCAAGGTCATATAAACTTCATTTGAACAAATCTTATCCTTTTGACAATAGTTTCTATCTATAGTAACGGATCTGTTTACAGTACTAAAAATACTCAACCTATCTGCGGGGATTACATGCGTCGACGATCTTGCCATATTTAAATAATTAACAATCACTCAGATAAAAAAATCAGCAATTTCAAAACACAAAAGATGATATGCACTCGATCTTGCCAGTAATACAAAAGTATCACTGTCATCTTGCCCCTGTATAATACTTTTACGATCTTCACTAAAACACTTCATTTATGTGTAAATAGAACTCCTTTATGAATCTTTTTTTTTGGTTTTCTACAAGTTTCAGAAAATATCTGGTGCTATTCACTATGAGTATCCATTGAACAGCCTTAACAGTCTAATTAATAAATGGATTGCAATTTAGTTAATAATTTCCCTACTGTAAGTATTGAAGATAATTTGAAATTTAAGAGAGAAATATAGAAAATAAACGGAATGATCAGTGGCGCAATGATGTAATTGGTTGAAACGTTTGAAGTAATTTTATTGAGATAATTCAGCATAAGTGATCAGGTGTACTGTCCATCAGGAATAAACACTAACCGGGTAACCAATGGAAACTAAAATATGGTAGACATTCATTTTGTTTTAGTCTGGGATTTATTGGAGGTATGAATATGAAGTCTAAGAATAATTTTCATCATTATTATTTATTATTTATTTTAACACATAGGTATTGGTACAAAGACGGACCAAATACATATGCGCCACACGAATCTCAATTGATTTGTGTGAGGGCTGTAATACTGCCCGGGTGCCCAAACCGAAGCAGGTGGTTTTCTTAGAGGGCCACACCCCGAGCCTTTGACCTGAAGATCTGATCCACAAGGCAGTGGAGCATCGTGAGGAGATGTAGTCCCATGGTAGCCGGTGACCAACGATTGGTTCATACGCCATTTGTTTCCGCAGGATATTGGAGCTAGCCCATGTGCACCATTGGTTTGGGATCCGGTTACAGCCGATGCCGGACATTCGCTTTTCGTCCTCTCATTTTTGTAAACAACACCCCCGCCACGAGAAGGCAGTGATTAGGACTTCCCTGGCAGGGGCTGTATACGCGTGGCCATGTGAGAGCATTTCGAGAGGGAGAGCGGACTCTCCCCACTCTCGGCCGTACCAGGGCATTTGGGGGCAATTTTCATCATAAAATGGAATCATTAGAGGGAGGTTGATTATGAATACAGTGGTCTTGAGTGATGTTAGAGGTATGAGGGCGGTTATCACTTCCCAGTTGCCCACACTGTGGAAGGGTTCTTCTGGATGTACCTGAGAAGGAAATTGGATTAGAGTTGGTCATAGTGACCTGAGAGCGTGACCGCAGTGCCCAAGGGACAGCTGCTTGAGGTCAGTCACATACGAACTTTTTATGAGTAGTTTTTGTGTTAGCGCCGTACTTATTGAGACCTTACCGCCGGAGACGGATATCCGTGGGATAAGGCATCATTTAATCTGGTTCGATTAACTAATACTTTAAATCTTTAAAATACTAATATAGAATATTAAGTGCTTTTGTCATGATTCCAATTGAATGAGTTGGGTTTGACAGTTATTTGAGAACTTTGAACATTAGTTAAATGATACCATACGGAATCGAAAATGCCAGAACACTGATGATTAGACTAAGAGGTGAGTAAAGTAAAACATGTTCAATGCATAAACTTATTAGACTTTAAGCCATATGATAGAATACAGAGATCGATTGATAATTTAATTCATATGATAGTGAAATCAACAACAATTTCAGGTGAAAATCTTCTAAAAGAGAATCATCTTACGATTACTTTCCTTAAAGACTGATTACAGATCATATACACTTCAAAGCATATATAGCTGAAAAAAAAATAATCTTAACATTCTGAATGGCAAATTTTCAAGTCTATCTATGGAACGATTCAATCAACATGTATGTCAATTAAGAAAAGTAAGCAAAAAGGAAATATCAAACTTGAATGGTTATTCCGTGATGAGTTATTATATAGTTCTAACTGCTGGCTCAACTTACTAGCTGTCGTTGTATCTTGTACTTCGTGGTGTTGTGATCTGGGAAGATACATACAATCATTCATCTGGGATTTATAGTGTTTGTTGATTGGAGGTTTGAGGACGTGTGGTCAAATGATCGTGTGAATAAATGCAGTACCGAAGTTAGTAGTTAATAGAGTATGTAAGATTATAATAATGTGTCTTGATCGACTACCTTATATGAAACCATTTTATAACATGAAAAACACAACAACAGGATCTTTAACGGAAATAAACACTTACCGTCTGCACTATGCTTTGGCACTTGGTTAACTTTTACTGTATTAATTTCTTTTTTTAATCGATCAGCATCGATCTCTGTCCATAAGGTGTAATAAGCAGCCTATGCATGAAGAAGTAAGGAGAAAAAAGAGGATTATATTGACCCCATGTTACGACTCCATTTGTTTGGTATCTATAACCACTACATTTCACTCAACTTGTCCCAACTCAGAACAAGGATAAAATGAAAACAAGATACATATAAAATGACCGAAACAATAAAGAGTCTAGTAGTAAAGACACAAGCGTTTGTAAAGAATTTACAACAGCGACATCACCACACCATTTATTAACACTGGTTTTCGGACTATCGAGTAATCAATGCTAAAGTTAGACATTGAGTACTAGGTAAACATGGTAAATCAGTTAACGAGGCAGTGGATTTTCATGAATTGAGGTGACTAGGACACGTGTTGTGCATGCCTAACAACCGCTTACCTCGACGGGCCATTTTGTCTAGTGTAGTAGGCTAGGAGATAGTCTAGGGTGGCCAAATCAAAACGTGTCATTAGTCCGTGAAGTCACTGTCTCTTGGACAGAGCCATATGGGTAGGTGTACATAATGCCCTCGGGTTCCGTGAAAATATCGTAACCATTGGTCGGAGACTTTGGACTTTGGGTTGATGAGACGCCCAAGATAAGTGAAGCGGTCGACACGCTCAACTACTTCACTCCCTATCATTAATTCAGGTGCCAATGTAACCCAATCCTAAAGCTACATTTTGCATTTCGAGGGGAGAATCGTATCCCGAACATGCCTGAATTGTTGTTTACGGTGGTCAGAAGACTCTGTAATTTGTCAGCGTCTTCACCAAATAGAACTATGTCATCAGCATTTTCTAAGTCAACAAGTGAATCACCTGGTAAAAGCTCAACTCCTGGAAATTTAGATGAGGAAAGTGTTATCTCTAAAAGCACGTCAACGACAAAGTTAAACAAGAATGGAGAGAGTAGACAGGCCTGACGAACACCACTGATGCTATGATTATTTCGACTCTTTTGATATTTTGTTAATTTTATCTCTTTGTATGGATATGACGCGAGGTAACTAGAACATTTGTCCCATATCTCACATTGATTATAACTAACTTAGTAATAATTTAAATGGATTTGTAATTGAGTTAATCCTTTCTGGACTTAAACTAGTTTGCTAAATTTTCTATGAGAAATGTTTTATAACAGTAGATGAAGTCATAATCCATAGCCATTTTTCATTCCTTTGATAAGTAGTACATATCTCAAACGACCCTATAGATATTAAGAAAACATTGATATCAACGAATCGGATTTACTTCATATTTAGATATCTAACAGCTGGATTAGCGGATATAGAAGCGAAAACAACTATATATTAGATAAAACAAACTTCGTAAACATACTTGAACCATTTTACTTATTCACAAATAGAGTAAAATTATATATATATATATATATATATATATATATATATATATATATATATATATTGTGAAAATTGATTGAATATGATTAATTTATAGTATATCAATTCCACTTACTTGTAAATTTCTAAACCAAACATAATGTGGTCCATCTAAATAAATCGTTGGTTTTGTACATTGAGTATTATTCATTTGATCATTGTGAATTTGTTTATTAGTACAATATGCTAGTAATGCACGCTGTTCAGGACTTTGAGCACTGACAAGTGAATCTGGTCTATCAGGATTAGATGAAGACATCTAAAAAATATCAGCGAAAAAAGAAGTTCAACAACCATGGTGAAAACAAGAAAGATCAAAAAGATACCCGGTTACATTAGATATTCGCATTTAGCATGATGTATTCCAATATTAATGCGCAGAAAATCTAATGCTACAATATGAATAATACGCGGTTGATCCGTGGTAGTGGCATTAATTCACACTTTGATCGTCCTTACACATCACAGCAATCATTCTTCTTAAAAACTCTATCAGTAGTCCTTTTAGGGTTACTGCCAGTCCTAAGTCCGGATAAAAGAAGGTTTTGCATGGGATCACCAACCCAATTCCATAGAAAACAACCTTGTTAAAAAACGCTAACGAGAAAAAACCATTTACACTATTCATTCTCTACCCTGGAAGTTGAAGGATCTTCATTTAGGAGAATTATTACGCCTCATGATGAAAACCGAGATTCTTCAGAAGTCATTATGCCACTCCATCTTTCAACAACCAGGGCAACAATTAATATAGGTACGTGAAATGTTCGGACAGTCAGAAATTAAGAGGACCGGTCAAATAGCTGCGGGAATGAGGAGATACAACTTGGCGGTGCTCGGAATAAGTGGAACCCATTAGACCCAACCTGGACAGAAAAGATAGGATTCGAGAGAGATGCTGTTGCACACTAGTTATTATTTATAAACAATTGTCTACGCAACATACTCAATGTCCGTTGATCGGATACCATCAGCAACAGCCCACTGTGGGAGAGAACAAATCAGCTTCCAGCTAAAGAGGAAACCAGAAAGACGCCGAAGGCGGATAAGATATACACTGTGAAAATCATCAGACCGTATCACAAGGTAAGCCCTAACTTACAATCCCGAAGGCATATTGAGAAAGGAATTGGAGACAGACATGAAAAGAATGAATAGCAAATGGAAACAATTGGAAAGGACAGCCCAGACAGAGCTGGTTGGAAAATCCTGGTTGGCGGTCTATGCTCCTACGACGGGTCACAGACGTAAGCAATTTTCCTGAAAATGAAAAGGATGATACAATTATTCTGTATACATAAAATATGCACATGATTCTGAAAGGCATATAACAAGTTTAAGATATTAGAAGGTTATTTGGTTACTAAGAGAATGGCAATGATCATGATGAGAATACGGATTGTTTGTCCATGATAAATTTTTGTCGTGAAAAAGTATGAATTTTAATAGTAGATTAGGGTAAGCAGAAATTTCGAAATCTCTACTGAATCTTAAAATAATCTAATTCTTAGTGAAATACTACTAAAAGCATAAGGGTAAACCAAACAACCTTTTTTATCAATAAGCAGCATAAAAAGTGATGAGAGAATAAGTTACGTATAGAAAAATGGGTCCAATCAATAGTAACCAATTGAAATGAAGTTTAACTTTTTTTAGAACACTAGATTTCTTCAAATGAGCAATAGAATGATAAATATTAAGTACGCAATTAACACGTATCATAATAGATATCCAGACAGCGACCAAGGCATCACATGTCAAATGAAATCCCATTAAGAAAACATTACTCTCCTGACTAACACATATTATGAAAAAATACAGAGGATAAAAAACAGATTACACATCGGATATATTTGACTGTCTGTCTAGAACATCAACCAACCAAAGTTGGCTTCTACCTATACACAACATCGGTGGTCATGCTGAATGTGTGAACTTGTAATTCATTACTTGAAGTACTTACCACTCATCCATTGCATCATTGGTTGAAACTAATTTAACTACTTTGTTTTGGGTAAATAAGTAATGGTTGAATGAACTTGAGTGCATTTTTGTTGGGTTTTACAGCAGTGTTTACTTTAAATCGTGAACCGATCAATATTAAACCACTATTGAGAACCTGGAAGTATTAAATGGATGTGTTTTCCTGATATGAAACTCCTCGGCATTGAGTATCAACGACCTCAAATCGGACCCAATTGTATTTTACTTGATAGTACAGATCAGCATTGGGGCCCTATGCTCTTAATTTCCTAGTTAAGCCAAAACTTTCAGATCACTGAATTCTTACTGACTGTGAGTACCGAAATAACTGTCAAGTGTCCTTGTTTTGTAGGGGTCTTCTAGCTGGACGTCAGTAAGTGATGAAAATTACGTTCAAATTAAACTCAAACTTGAGTTTGCGCAAGATTTTGATTAATATGACTCAGAATCGGTCACAAAGACGCAGATTCATTCACTTTTTATCTTCCTCTAAAGATTTTGAGTTCCAACATTCTTCCACTACTACGTTTTCATTCAGTCTTTTCAAATCTTACTCTCAATGTTTAGTCTTCCTTGTCAGTATTGCTGCTACACCGTTTCGACCCATTTATTATTCATGTTGGCAATTTCATCTGATTGTTCTGATGTGGTACGAGAACTTGGGGTTAAGTCACAAATGTGTCAGACTCTACAATGATTATGACTGACTGACGCAGGCATTTTATAAAATTGTATTGATTGATAGACGCTAATTTCTGTTTAATTAACTAACCTGTACAACAGTGAATTCTGTCATCCGATCAGGGCATATTCTTTCAGCAATTAAACAGCCTAATTTAATGGGATCTAAATCAAGATCGTCAACGATTCGATGTGGTAATGTCCATGGATTACTATAATACAATTTAGGCATCCAATACATTAGACGACGATAAGTTCGCATAGCATGATTACGCCAACCGAAAACGTCGATAATCATTTGGCCAACTTCATCATCTGGCAAGACGTCTAGTGAATTTCAACGTAATAATCAAAAAACTTCACATAAGGTATACAAAAACCTACTATAATTTAACTGTATATACACTGCGTTATCAAAATTAATCCAACCGAGACGGAAATTCTAATGATTGCAAATATAAATTTGAAAAGAAGGCTATTTTATTCTCTCCATTCCATCACTCATTCAACCAATACCTATAATCGACTCGTAAAACAAAAATCAAATTACTTTGCTTCAACCTTTTGTCCCTTTTTATTCTCATTTTGTGTCAACTGTTATTCAACTCATTCAGTAACTCATTTATATAGAAAACTCTATTCTGTATAAACTATCTCAAGTCGTTGAATGTGTCAAATATCTGAATGCTACTATCGAATACAAAATTTGAATAAACTTTTCTGAGGCCATGTGTACCACTTTAACAGACTTTATCCAAGGTCAGGACACTGTAACAGATAGGAAAACAGACATGTCTTAAAGTTGATGTTTTTCACCTGGCAGACAGTATTCGAAACTCTGAAGGAAAGCTACAAATTGGTTTCCCATCTGTCGATTCGGAAAATTTGTTTTATAGGTGCTTATCCAAGGATACGATCGTACCATAATTCGGTTTAGCTGGCGCTGGTGTCGAACTAAGAGATATAGCACGGGCAGAAACAATCGACTGGACCTCATTGACGGTCGTTTATGTCATGATGCCGAGGTATCAAAGAAAGCTGTATAGGACTAAAATCTGTCAGTCCTAGTTGGGATTTCGGAAATAGTCCAATCCAATGGTTTGAGACATCATCAGACATGGCTAGAATGGGATTCAACATAGATCCTATTGTAGTTCTCTTTTACATTCTCCATGAAGAATGAAAGCAACTCTCTTGGTTGGAAGAACTCTTTCTGGTCGTATTTATAACTCAACTGTTTCTTTCACTAATTTTTGAACTTTACTCATCTATTTTTACGGTTTTACTTACTTTGATTTTACCCCCCCCCCGCCTTCCTCTTTTGCTTCACAATTTCATTTCCTTATTTTTGCAGCTATACTCATCTGACATTTATACGCACTGTAGAATCTGGCACATATATGCGTCAGTTTAAGTTTCCATATATCAGCGCACCAAGATGCCAGAGTAGTAACAGTATTAATGATAATAGAAAAGATTAGGCATAAGAGATAGGATTGCCCCCAAATGCCCTGGTATGGCCAAGAGTGATGTGGGCCCGCGCTCCCTCTAGAAATACTCTCACATGGCCACGCGTATATAGCATCTGCCAGGGAATTCTTACTAACTGCCTTTTCGTGGTGGGGGTGTTGTCTACGAAAATGAGAGGACGGAAAGCGAATGTCCGGCGCTTTAACCGGATCCCAAACCGGTGGTGCACATGGGCTCCAGTATCCTAAAGGAACAAATGGCGTATGAGCCAATCATTGGTCACCGGCTACCATGGGACGATGCTCCACTGCCTTGTGGATCAGACCTTTGGGTCAAAGGCTCGGGGTGTGGTTCCCTAAGAAAACCACCTGCTTCGGTCTGGGCACCCGGACAGTATCACAGCCTACACACAAATAAAATCTTGTGTGGCGCATATATATTTGGTGCCCTCTTGTACCAATATTTATGTGTTCAAATAAATAAATAAATAAAGAGATATGATTCAGTAAGAGAAGTGTGTTAAATAGATATACTTCTGATTAATAATTAGTAGTCTCGTAATTTAAAAGTTCATCATCAGTACATCAGACTAAACGCTGTTGGCATTTATTATAACGAACTGATTGATATAAGTAAAGTGAGTGAAGTGGTTGAGCGAATCTGTTTGGTAATAGAATCGATATTATTCCATACTGGGGAACGAGCAAAAACTATATTTTTATCTAATTGTAGGTTTCCTCAAACGTACCAAGTTAAGATTAATTATAAAAATAGATTTTAATACTTCATTCTAGTGGGTGACAGTTGTCAATCATCATTATCAAATGGAAATCTGCCACGAATATGTATCAATTTAAGTTTGATTTGTAACATCAGGACAAATCAACAAGAGAAGCAGAGAAATTAATTTCATAAATGCGATGGAAGTCGACGATACTTCAAGACAGTTCAAAAGGAATGAATGAGACTGAAGAAGGAAGAAAAGTCTGAGAATGAATATAACTGTTAATTTTCATTCGCAATGTATGCAGTTCGGCATCTTGGACTATAATGTCTATCATTGAATGTCTTTAAGAATTGTCCCAGGCTACTGATTCTAATTGTCGGACAAAAATGCCTACACTTAAGCCTGAAGTTGAAAATATCAATCAGATACTACATGAATTGATCAGTCTATTTAATATTATTAACCATCTCTACCTAAATGCTATTAATCTTGGCTGTATACTATGACATAGCAAACAATCGCTGATCATGTGGAATAATGAATTACACTTACAATTAATTGTAACGGTTTGTTCTTTTTATTCACTTTGATATTCAGTATTGAATTTGATTTATCTGACAATATATGGGCTCCTTAAATGCATGGCTACATAATCCCTATACTTGAAAGTTGGCTATGGATACATGATTCATAAGCTGGGTTTATCTACATACCAATGTGGATAATCACAAAAGGATTCAAACTCAATGCCTATTGCTTTAAATTCCGGATCTATAAATCATCAGACTAAAAGAGTCACAATAGAACACTTATACTGATGTAAAAAAAAGTATTTTTTTATAGAATAAAAAGATTCAACTCACGATATCTTGCCATTTGACTTAATACGTCAATCATAACTTGTTGTTGTTTTGGGAAATGACCAAAATCAGCTTGTAAGAAACGTTTCACAGTCATTCGTCCAGTAGGAAATAAACGAATTACTGCTTTATAACAATCCAAATCATCGACCACTTCATATTCAGGCATTTTAATTAGTGCATTTTCAATAAATGAAGTGAATCCTTTACGACTTGGTCCTGATCGTTGAATAAACATTTCTAAAATATGCTGTAATAATATAACAAGAGATAAAAGTACAAACTTTAGGTATTGCATGTTATTAGTTGTTTAATCAGTCATAGAAGAATTATAAATATGGTATACATGCATATTATTGGTGCATATCGTAACACGTCAAATCAACATAGTGAGAGATAGATAGAGACGAAATTAATGAAATGCGGAGTGAAGTAGAGGATATAGTAACAACTGACTAGAAATACGTTATGTTAGCCTTTTCTTCTAAAGTATGTTGCTGATTGGATGTAGAGGGAAAAATAACTAGCGACAGCCAGATAAAGATATTATCAATTTATGGAGTCAACGATCGTTGTTAGAATTCATGTTAATAAGTATAATTTTTGTTGCTTGATGTCTACGAGTTGCTAGAAATTCTAATTGTGGACAAGTGTTCGACTGGAAAAATGTTGACGTATCGGATAAAGAGAATATAGAGGAAAACCACTAGACAATCAATAACCATACTGAAACAGACCAAATTTATCAACTTGTTACAGAAAATTATCGATAACTATAAGGTCAGGAATCAAATTAGACGAGAAAATAATCAGAATGAGTATGAGAATAACTGCTTTCCATGTTACTTCTCATCCGATTCTCCTCAATTTGTTGATTTCCGCTAGCTACTCTGATATGAGGTATGATAACTTGGACAGGTGCACACTCATAGTGTTTGGATTTTACGTTGATAATAACTCAAGTAAATTATAATGAAGCTAACACTTTGAAAGATCATATATAACAAGTGTATGTAATTACGATAAAGGAAAATACATCTTGTGAATATTGCTTACAAGGAATGTACGTTTCTTCCATTTTCGAAGTTCTGTCCTAGTCATACTAGTATCAGACTCTTTCAAATGTAACAATTCCGATTTTTCAGCTTCTTGAACCGCATCCAACCACTCACTAAAATGTTTGGAGTGAAATAAAATACAAAAATTGAATGTTAGTATATTCTTCAAAATGCTAAACATTTCCCAAATAGTTACGTTAAAAAGCAAATAAATCAATACCGAAGTAGTGTTTCATGATATCTCAGAAATATACAATTTTGATGCTTACAAAGAAGGAATAACAAACTTTTAATTTAAGTAATTTTTAGTAGTCGAAATGCTCTCACATGACCACGCGTATATAGCATCTGCCAGGGAAGTCCTACTCACTGCCTTCTCGCACTACGAGTGTTGTTTACGAAAATGAGAGGACGAAAAGCGAATGTCCGGCGCTATAACCGGATCCCAAATCAATGGTACACATGGGCTCCAGTGTCCTGAAGGAACAAATGGCGTATGAACCAATCGTTGGTCACCGGCTACCATGGGACTGCATCTCCTTACGATGCTCCACTGCCTTGTGGATCAGACTTTCAGGTAGAAGGCTCGGGGTGTGGCCCTCTAAGAAAACCACCTGCTTCGGTTTGGGCACCCGGGCAGTATCACAGCCCTCACACAAGTCAATTGAGATTCGTGAGGCATATATGTATTTGGTGCCTCCTTGTACCAATACCTATGTGCTAAAATAAATAAATAAAAATAAGTTAAGCTACTTACATAAAACAATGAGTAGAGTTTTAATAAAAGTCAGGCTATAATTGACCGGTATTTTTCTGTTAGTTGAGTTTCTAAATCTGAGCAAGTTAAATGAAACTGAACAAAAGATTGGAATAATAATGTACTAACGTAGAAATTGTTACACTCATCTCAACTGTAAGTCCTTTTATTTTGATTAGTAGCAAACTAAACCATTAATTTACAAGTTTTTGATATAAAATTAACAGATTATCTCTTAACAACAAAACAAAAGAAAACATAAACACGAAGCGATACATCGAATTAAATTTAATGAAATTAGAATGAGTGGTAAAACATTCTGTATGAAATAATACCGAGTAGTGACGAAAATTAAGTGTATTTTGTTTGCTAAGATCAATTAAGAAGCAGCTTAAGCTAGTGTCTACAACTAAATTTATCATGTCTGATGAGCTTATATAAGAAAACCGATAACTTTTGATATAGCTCAGAGGCAAATAAAGACATAAGGTTTTCATAAGATGTTTCAATTTTTAATCAATAGAGATTTTTAAAAAAGTATGGAAAAATTTTTTTCTTATGAACGCTTCACCTAGTAGTATTATAAATACTCTAAGAATGATGAAACATTAAAGTTTACAACTATCGTATGTTCATGTTCTATAGGTTCACTTTACAAGAGAGAATATTTTTGAACTGTACAACTGATATTAATTAATTTATTTTATTTTATTTTCACACATAGATATTGGTACATGCTGGCACCAAATACATATGCGCCACACAATTTTCATTTTATTTGTGTGTGTGGGCTGTGATACTGACCGGGTGCCCAGACCGAAGCAAGTGGTTTTCTTAGGGGGCCACACCCCGAGCCTTTGACCTGAAGATCTGATTCACAAGGCAGTGGAGCATCGTAAGGAGATGCAGTCACATGGTAGCCGGTGACCAACGATTGATTCATACGCCATTTGTTCCCGCAGGATACTGGAGCCCATGTGTACCATTGATTTGGGATCCGGTTAAAGCCGATGCCGGACATTTGCTTTTCGTCCTCTCATTTTCGTAAACAACACTCGTAGTGCGAGAAGGCAGTGAGTAGGACTTCCCTGGCAGGGGCTGTATGCGCGTGGCCATGTGAGAGCATTTCGAGAGGGAGAGCGGACTCTCCCCACTCTCGGCCATACCAGGGCATTTGGGGGCACAACATGCTGTTGAAGGTCTGATTTATCATTTAAGCTGCGATTGTTGGACTATTTAGAAAATAGTGATAAATGTATTTATTCCGCCGTAATTACGTTGGAAAATTTTTGGAGACATTTGCATTAAAGATATTATTCAGTATGATAGACAGGTGCCTGTATAACTGAAGTGTACAATAACTATACAAGAATATGAGGACTCTATGCAAACTCTCTACTGTCGTGAGGCATTGGGAATAGTACAGAAGGTTTTTAAGTAGATGTGTGTGGTAATAGTGTGGTGGACAGTGACATATTTAGCACTGTTATCATGTTAGTCTAATCAATATAAGGTCCGGTGTGCAACACTTTGGTATCAGTACCTATACTATACTTTTGTGAAGCATGAGCTTTGAGCTAAGCATGTTATACAGTTTTCTGTTGGACCATCTCTGCTTTCATAGTATTACTCACCCTACATTCTATTAAGAGACTAGGTGACGTGTCACAGTATATTGGAGATAACTAAATTACTGGAGTTATCGTACAACGTTCGCTTAAGGAGTTTGAAAACGCTTTACATATGACTGTAGCTTAACTGTGAAGCTGGCTGCAGTTGTCATTCTTAAGAATAATATTGAAATATGAAGCATCGCACTATCAGGTAAAGACTTGTTAGTTCATCAAGACTATGTGGAGGTTATAGATATTACGAAAATTTGTAGGTTGAGACATCATTAAACATGTTTCTGTTTTTCATAGACAGTAAGATATATTTTGAGGGGAAAGAAATCCACCTTGGTTATATTTGAATGTGAATCATCACTTTTAGTATTATAGTCCTTATTGTAACCATAAGGCTAACTTTTTCTTTTCTTTACAAAAATATCACTTCGTTTAGTGTGATATCCCGTCGTCCTAAACATTTTTGCTTTTCAATAAGGTATAAAATTAATCATCATGAAATTGACATCTTAGCAACCAGAAAATTTAGTTAATCGTACAAGAAACAAGATCAGATTTCTGGCAATCGATAATCAATGAAAAATTAATCTGTTATAACAAGAAAATTTCAAGATGGATCCAACTTACCTGTCATTTGGTACACTCTGAGAGTCTTTAGACTGACTAGAGGAAGCTTCATTAAGCTTCGACTTGATGAAAGAAAAAAATGAAGCAGGACGTGAAACAACTGGCATCATTAGTTTGGTTATACCAAATCGATTGTCATAATCTGACATTCGAGGTAAAACTGTGAATAGTCGCAATCTACGTATGAATTCAATACGAACCATTTTTATTTCAGTTCAAAGGCTTAAATGATCTAGAGACGAACAATGACATAAAAATTGACGAGAATTATGCTCAACCAACAGTAAACAATCTGAATTTACAGTTACAGTAATTTTATACCATTTTTGCAAAAAAAAATCTTTTCAGGATAATTTTATACTTTTAACATTAAGAAATTTACATACACAAATCGCCAAATACAGTTAGTAACTTCGCTTATTTACTGTCCATCTCAACAGTATAGTAGGAACGCTGAAATATACTGACAAACCACACTTTCTGCCAAAGTTCCGATAACTTTACCTTAGATGGAGTACTAAAGGACTTTTACAAAAAAACTTTACGACACCAAAGAAACCAGGCACTCTTACAAAATAGTAGTAGCAGATCACTGTAACGCACACATCCGTACGCTAAACCAAACTGAAAAATACTTCATTGTGCCTGAGGGCATAACAGGAAAACGCAGCAGATAACGGTGACCGTCTCCTCTAACTACGCTCAAACAACCGCTTAGTCCTAGCAACTACAAACTTTGGAAATAACAAGAGATAGAGTGTGAACTGGTACATTCCGAAATCAACACAACGGTGGACACAAATAGGTCATATCACCATCACCCATCTTTTGGAAGGTTTGACAAAAGACCGAAATTTCTTTCCAATCACAAGCTTGAACTCTGATCAGCTAGAATGACTGGAATACTAGTAAGAGTTTGGGAGTAGGATGTACTCCATTGTGACTGATCTTGGTCGCTGATTTTCAGTTTATAAAAAAGGATAGCAATCTTCTTGTGACAACCACAAACAAGTCAGCTCGACTAACAGTGTTTGAAATATTTGTATCTATAATCACCTGACGCTTAACTAGAACTAGTCAGAAGTGAACTCAGGAACATCACGATAGTTTCACACGGGAACGTGAATGCATGGACTGAATATTCACTTTTCGTGAGATCTTGCAACACAGGCATACTTACTGGCGAACAAATATAATTGTATTTCATGACCACAAGGAAGCATTTGACTTTGTCGACTGAGAGGTTTTGTGACCGAGTTTATCACTGAAAGGTGTACCAAAGAAGTATATTAACCTCGTGAAGGTTCTTTACTCTGACACTACTGGTCGAATCAGAGTTTATGACGAGGTTTACCGGAATCGTCTACCTCAAGTGGAGTGTGTCATGGCTTTCCATTGTCAGATTTTCTGTTTATATTGTATGTATGCGTATATACATGTATGTAGTTAGGCAAAAAATGGACAATGAGGTGTATTTAAACAAAAGTAGAGAACTCAGCGACATTCGGAACGAAAAGAAGTAAATTCTGCATCATTTCCCCACGACAAGCGAAAAGGCGGACACTGGCGCGTTTCCCCATTATTTTTCTTCTATTTTCTAACGAAATGTAAACTTTATCTCCACCTTGCATTCCTTTATAAAGGAAATATATTTCCTCTCCATTGGTTGTTTAGGAACACAACCTTGCTATTTTGGGTAAACTTCGGGATTTTCCCCGAAGTCTTAAGAAATTTGGTAGTTTAAATTACCGAGGTGTCATAAGATTATGGAGAAATATTGGGGAAAACCGTATATTTCCACATAACTTTTTGGATTTTCCTCAGGCCTGGGAAAATTTTGAGGTTTCGTCATTTCTCCAGATATTTTTGTAGCGGCTTTCTCAAATCTTACCTAAAACGGACAAAATTTTTCCCGAAATAGGGAGATTGGAAAGTATCAACTATGCACAGTATCGTTTATACACAAACGACAGTAAAAGGCAATAAATATGTGTCTCTTATGTAAAAAGAAACAAGGATCACAACACTTGATCAAACATAAGTGTTATATAATACACAATACAATACGGTAATTCGGACATAATCCAACTCGAAGTTAAACATGAAGTCAGACGATCAAATTTGCCTGATATTTTGCCTCAGACGACCTTGAGTTGAATAGACAAATGATTGTGGACGAAATAAAAGCAACTTTCGTTTAACGAACTTCTGTATCTGTTATCAGTGGATTACTGATTTCTCTATGTAGACACCTAGGTATATTTATTGATGTAAAAATCAAATATTAGTAAATAATTGTGAAATATCGTCCTTAGTCCTTAAGAATATGTCAACTACTGTAAACTGTAATATCATATTTAAGAATAGGTTAAACACATTCTTTGTTCAGTAGCAATCTCGATTTTCTGTTATTGAAATTTATCATGAGGAATCCATTGAGCTTTCTTGCTTTTGGTAGTTGAGATGCAATGTGCTCGCCAAAGTTCAAACGGTTGCTTTATCTCGAACCCAAGTCATAAACAGTGTTTAGAGGTTTCAGTATATGTTTGTTTAGTGCCAGAATTAGGGGATGTATGCGGACCATGTGAATAAATTCACTTTAATCAACATTCACCTACAGATTCCACGACACAACCCATTCGTATAACTTGTTCATGTCTTCTTGGATTGAGGCTGTGGTATAACTTTCTTTGTTCGGAGGCGAGAATGAATAAACCACTTTTAGATCGTCAGCAAGAGGAAATATTTATCGAACTGAGAGAGTGGGCACATGTCACTGATAAAAAGATAAAAGAGTAATTGATCAACCACATTTCTCTGTATAACTGCACTGATTACATTCATAGGCTTAGAGTAGCAAGATACAAATAGAACGATCTAGCTGCGTTCTGCTAAAAAAAATTTGAACCAGAACAAGTAGGGATTTTGTACACCAAAGGAAGAAAACTTTAGAAGTTTGTGTGAAACAGTGTCGAAGTCCTTATGGAAATAGTACAAAATTATCGGTGACTAACCAACATCTCTTCTCTGAGTAATCTGATTGCAGCAGAAAGAAACCTCCGAAAATCAATTGATAGCACTTCGTTGGAAAGTACTGTCATTTATTTTGTTTCTTCTCCCTGTTGTATATTTTATCCATTATTCAAATCTTCCTTAACCACACTTTATGTTCTTCAATCATTCTCGTCTCAGATTTTATTACGTGATTTTGATTACAGACTGACATTTTGTTATCTAATTTTTCTGTTGCTTGTTGCCGGACTATTGATAATAAGGTCGTGTTTGATTAGGCTTAAAGCCACGGCATGGTCCAATGTGTGGCTGTTAACGTTTGACTGTCTGTTTGGTAGGATTGCTGGAATCCCTGCAGATAGAAATCCGATCACATCTTGTTGGGAATATCTTTATGGATTCTCAGATATTAAACTCTTTCGTTTCAACCATTCCTTTGCTGTTCGGAGAGCTTATTTGTGTCATAGAAACCCTTAACTACATAGTACAGACTTACCATTTGAGGCATTTTGTATTGTTGATATTATTCGTTCTCTTTCTTAAATCAGAACCGTGTACAATTGAGCACAGAGTTTGTGTACTGATATAATTCAATACGAGTAATTTAAAAACGTTTTGTACGCTAAACAGAAGGACTTAGTTTAATCGGATAAATCTTCGTTCGTTCGTTCTGCGTTCAAGCCCAATATTGTCGTTTCAGTCGTTAAACCGATCAATGAATTCTATGTATAATGCAGAGCATGAACGTTTAGTTATAAACAAATGTTGAGATGGGCTAGTCAAGCTTGCAGAGAGCGAAACGGATGATGGCTGTTTGTGGATGTTTCTGTTAGCACGGATGCTAAGTTGATGGGCCCGTAGTTACCGATATCGCTGCTTGATTCCATTTTGAATCTATAGGTGGTAATCGGATTTACATACAGATGGATAGGTCCCATAGTCCGTAGATAGGTTGAATTATCTTAGATAGGATAATGGAACTTCTGTACTACCGTACTTTACCAATGATGCAGGAATACCATCAGGTCCCCCGTCAAAAGACATCTTCAGGGCAGTTATGGCCTGTCTGATGTTGGCGAATGTAAAATCGATAATAGATAGATGTTCAGACTTTAGCAATGAAAGCATATTGACAAATTTCTCGATTCACTCGTCTCATCATCGCGAGAAATGGTGGTTGAATTGTTTGCAAATTGTATATGGGTTGTTTACAATGCTACTATTAATTATGAGAAATCTGATTGTACTAAAAGGACTCGATTTCATGCAAGATTTAAAAGACTGAAGTATTGATAACTTCAGGTTTTAATTACCCAAAGACTTAATCTCTTTGTTCGCAAGATACTGACGTTGAAATGAATCATTTCCGCTAATCTAGTTTACTGTGCTCTAAAGTCTGTAAATGTTATGATGTTTGTGATAGCAGTTTCAATTTTCTCGGTTTTTTCTCAAAGTTTCTGACCGTACTTTCACCCCCTTTACTAATATAAATCACGTGGTCGACAGTAGAAGCATTGCAGTAGGTCAGTACGACATATTGTGGTATAAGTCAAAAAACGCAGTATCACTATTATTTGCGTTGAAGTAATATTTTTATGGTAAGCATTAAATAAGAGTTCTAGTAAGCTTCCACGTTTGCTGATCTAACTTTATGCTCTGGTACATTGTTGATGATTCAGAGTTCAGTGGTATAATGAGTAATACTTAATACGTCTCTATGGCTACTCATAAAAATTCATGAGCGGAGTGCACTAAGATAGGGTCGATGTTGGTTGCAAATATTGAGTCAAGTCGATTATTCCTCTTAGCCGGCTTTTAGACTTGTAGGATCCATCCACAAGGTCCTACGTTTTAACGAAATTGTAATATCGTCCTAGTACCGAAGTCAAATTTTATTTGATGTTCAGCAGTCCTAAATTAACTCAAAAGCTTTCAAACGTATGCGCTTGATGCGAAACAATGGGAAATTAATTTGTTAGCAATTTATCAAAATCGGTATCTGCATGATGTCGTCTATATATACATCCCAACAGCAAATAATTTTGCTACCCACAACTTACGGTAGCCCAAGTGTAACCATCTGTACAACTAAGACACTCGTTCTCAAATTTACATGCTTGAGTATTCGAACAGACGTAAATAACTGCACGACCTCCTATTTTACGACGTCCATTTGATCGAAGAAAAACGTAGTAATATGATTTTAAGGAGTGGCCAGACATGGATAGTTTGCACCATGTTTCCGTATTAAGTACAGTGCTTGGGTTTACAAGAGTAAAATGGTTTAAAGATGACTGATTTTATCGGAGAGAGGGTGCTCACTGGATGAAAGAATAGGCAACTGAAGGGCATGAAGAAGAATCAGGCTGGAGAATAGATTATAAGTAGTAGTTTTGAGAATACTTATAGGATAAGTAAAGGTAAAACTTGTGTTGTGAGGGGAAATCGATTCAAAAGCTTTGACACCATTTGTAATATACTTACCGCTTCCAACAAAGTGATTCACATCCGCTCCACATTTCATCTTTGCGTGTCACATTGGTGGCGCTGTGAAAAGGGAGCTGAAGAATTAACTACAAAAGTGATCGATCAAATCTAGCTTTTTTGCGGTTAGAGAGGTTGAGGTAGAACTCAAATTTATCAACGATGGAACTTAAGATAGACCACAAGAACCAAAAGTAGTGTGTGGAGAATTGTATTGGAGAAACAGACCCCAGTTAATTGAAGGTTGAAGAGCAAAGTGGGAGAAATGTTTAAGTTAGAGAAAATAATAGTCACGCAAACTGTTTTAATTTCCGTTTGGATTTGTCACAATAGCCTTGATATGTTTGTCGCTCTTGCTTTCGATTGCTGTCATTGAATGTCCACCCTTAGGTCTGCTCTTAAGCGTCTGTAAATTCATGTGATAGTTTGACTTCGTAAAATAGCGTAACCGATGTGAGGTGGAAAACATAAATCTAGGCAGCCACAAACGCGGGAGAGCCTTGATATGATTAAATGGTTGCCTCATTGCCAGTCATAAAAAGCCGGCAATAACCAAAATGTCACACTCCACGAGCCTGGGTTGGTTAAAGTCACCAGTGCCTGCTGGTTGGCAACTCCACCCTTCCTTCTGTTTTGACGCAAGGCTTTTTTAAGTGTCAGCAAGATTGCGGTGATATCTTATGTCTATGCCCTATGTTTCACCCCCGGTTAGAAGACGTCAATTCTACCTTAAACAAACAAATCGGATAGTTAAAGCTGTTAGATAGTTGGTAGAGTAACAAAACAGTAGGCAAGAGCAAAATGATACGTCGAAGAGCTATGGAATCTAGCAGTTTTACGGCAATCAGCACGGATTTTAAAGCGAATGAATTGACAGTGACACATATAATAAAAATGGAAAATTGATGTAGAAGAAATAAGAGAGGACTCACATTGTTATGGTTGATAGTGGTTCTCATGGACTACCTCCAAGTGTTCCTGATTTTTCACTCGAATAGTGTCTGTTTGCATTGAGTAATATTGAGTTGCAGTGAGAGGAATTTTCGGGCCAAACCTGTTAAACATTGTTAATAGTTACGGAGATCAAAATCAAACCTAGCTGTTGGTGTTAATTATGAAGAAATTGTTTAATAGCAGTGATATTGAAATGTAGTGAAAACCAGACATACGGTCTACGAACACACATCGATAATACTTATTACCTTTTGCCGAGCTAAACAATGTATTATAATGTATGATAACAGCAGTATCCCAACTACCTTTATGTATTTGTAAGAGGACTGACTTGGATCGACATTCTCATTTATGGCTATCGTTTTCAGCAGGGGACAAGTTATTAGTATGATTCTATGTCACTTCTGTCTCACGTGTAATTTATTAACGAGGTGAATTAGTGATATGTTAGGGCGAGGTGGAATATAATAAATATCATATATTATAATACCATCTGATTCCTCCACTTAACTTCAGCTTCCAAGTATTAGTTACACAACTGTATATGTAGAATCTCCTACTGATTGTTTTCTAATTTTGACGCTAATTAGCAGCAACGGAATCGAAAATTTAGGCAACTCTAGTTACTAAAATTATATACTTGATTACTTCCCTCAAATACTACAATTACATTGACTAAACTGAATTATAAGACAAACATGTATAATAAACTCAAAAGGTATCGTAATTATTGTTTTGTTTGGACAGACATATTACTTAAAACAGCTGGCTATAAATAATTAGGCCTATAAATCCCCAAATACAAGCTATAGACCACTAAGATTTACCTGATAGAAGACAATCGATATTGTTTCGAAACTGAAGAATACAGTCATTTAGGCATCAAAACATCGTGCAAAACGCATTTACTGAAACCGAACCTGGCTTTAAACCTCTCTTCAGTAACATTATTCACTGATGGTTTACTTCAAAACAACCATGACTATTATTAAGCTTTCTATGACTTAGGATATCATTTCAGCATGTACTGCACGTGTCCGGTGTAATGTAGTCTGACATGGTAGATAAAAATTACAGCCATAGCAAATTTCACAGCATATTATAGTCTTCTAAATGAAAATCACATCACAGTATGACAAATTCATTGACTACATGAACGTAAACATGATCGTTATTTCAGCCTACTCTGGACTTACTTGACATGACAACGATAATATATCTCCACTGAAATTTTGCTCTTATGGTCAAGAATAGTGAATCTGCAGAAGAATGGTCTAGTTCGGTATTAGTGCTACCCCAACAATTGATCTAGTCCCAAAATTGCGGATTCGTCATGGCGTGACTACCTGATCTATAAAATCTTACGTGAAAGTCATATCAATGTCTACACTGACTCGTCTTATCATGACAGTGAGAAATATAATGTTTTGCACTTGGGAAGAACACATTTTGACTGCGGATAGAATAATATATTTAATGTGGAAAGATATGGGTTACACAAGAATGACAACGACTGCAAGGCTGAGCTACTCCATGGAGAGCAATTGTTCCCGTGTTCACCGTTTTTGATCTTCACTTGACGTTAAGTGTTCAATAAACATTTTCTTGGTTACCTCATGTTCAGCTTTGAGGATTGTGTAGTTATAACGTATATCACCTTAAACCGGTCCTCTATCGCTTCCAGCAAATAAGAGATTCACCACCTCTGATTCCATGATATTAGTATGCACTTTGGTGTAAAGATAACCACACAGGCCAAAACTCAAGGTTGTGGCATGCCAACATCATGGTATCAGAGAGTCAATCCTAAATTCTCAATCGATTGAAAGCGATAGGTGAGTGATTCACCATTCTTAACCATGATGGTTAGATTTCTGATTACTGATTTCAGAAACTAGATTAAAGAATCCGATTATTTTGAAAACCATCAGTTTGTTCATAAAGATGTAAACCTTCAGATTAGACTGAGATTTTATCAGTCCAGCAATGCAAGTTGCTGAGTTACAGAGTTTGTTTTTGAAAGTCTTTAAGGAGTAAAAGACACTGAATACCACGATATGGTGGGTTGAAATAAGCGGGTAATTGGCCAAAACGTAATATCCAATGAGTCAGGAAGTTAAGACAATCAATCAACATTACCATTTACTGAGTTTTTCTCTCAGTTTTGTGTGTGTTCGCTATTATCTAGTATTTGTGTAGCTGTATCTTGGATGTTTATCATACGTGTTATTATTAAAATCGTAGATCTGTCATGACGTGACTAACTAACCGATTTCGTTGCTCTCCAAGCAGTGATGGCTATTGTAAACGTCAATTTGAACATACTTATTAATAACTGCTTATTAAACCTTTCGAAAACTCATAATGATACCTCAGGTATCTCATCCCATTGATTTTCTGAAGTTTATCAAAGATGTGCAGTTTGAGCGTTTGTTTTTATGACTGACCGAAAAACTCCTCGAGTGTTAACTTAAAGGCTCTGATTAGAGCCTTAGAGCGTGTTCAATCAAGGTATAAAAAGTTGTTTGGACTGAAGGACAAACCACACATGGTTCCTCAATCAGCTCTAAATTTGTAAGCTATACAGTATGAAAGTGCTAGGTGGGACGTGGCCATCATATTTCATGTCACTTGTAATTCTCTTCTCTCCAATAAATTCATTACCAAACTTTAAAACTCATATTAATGTTAGAACAAGAAATGAGTAATCTGGAAACTTAAACGAGATTTTCTGTGGTGAGAATTTGCAAGTGAAATTTACAACTGGAAGTAATAGTGATGGGATTTCTTAATAATCACGTCAAATGGCGGCTCCCGTTAGCTTTATTTCTCAGATGTTAGAGAAACTAACCCAAGATGTAACTGGCCAACCAGTCCTTTGGTTGTCGTTCAGTGTTTTCACCTGAAGGAATAACATTGTTTCTTATCATGGCTCTACACTAACATATATGTATGGTTTACAACAATAAAATCATTATTGCGTAAAGTAACCACTCGAGGAGATCAAACAGGGCATAAGAAGAATTATATCTCCGTCGAAAGCAGCCAGAAGCCTGCAGTGTGGCGTCGAGTCCCGTTTGACTATGATCACCACTACAAGAAGACTACGTTCCAGTTAACAGGTTAGATCCCCCGTAGGCCAAATATCAGAAGGCATTTGATGGCTGTAGTCGAGATGTATTTGTTGGCAATATAGTGGTATTGGAAAATACCGAGATGGTGCCAAGGGATACAAGTGGAACTACTGAGCGAACGAAAGTTCACGCAAGGTCACAAGCAACCGAAGAATGTATATTTTTAGTAAAGGTAAACAAAGAAGTACAGTAAAACAATCCCTGGTACAACTGGTCATAATAATAATTGTTTCCATTATACCAATTGCGTTCCCTTGATAAAAGTAGGTCACTACAAGCCAAAGCTGAATAATATCACTACTTACTGGTTTCCATAATGAAACTGACTACTTAACCAGTATTGTTAACTCATTAACGCAGAGTTGAAATACTAGGAGGCCCATCATACCACTTTAGAACCGACGAATATTGTATCGACAGAAAAAACTGCTGTTCTAAGTTGATGTCCATTACGTTTTCATAACTAATAAGCTAATCACATACGAAGGACTCCTGTAAGGTTCATGCTGTTGTGGAGCTAACAGATTTTGAGATTCTACACGAGTCAGTAAATTATTTAAAATCAGATTTCTTGGCCTCCCACCGCTACACTAGTAGACTGATTGTTCTGAAATTAAAGATGATCAATTTCTATCCTTCAAGACAGCTAACGATCGCTTTTCCCAATCTATGACGTGATGAATTTAGAAAAGCAGTATGACGAATAAGCCGGCCATTGGTTTAGAGATATTGTTTTTAAGATACGATATCGATTTGAAGTGTAGCTTTTTAGCCTTGTGGTGAGCTAATTAGCACAGAAGAGATGCAGGGTGCCGAACCATCCTTGAGCTTTCAACTTTGTCGAGAGGAAATAGTAAACAATAGTTTTGTGACGTTGCCGTCTAGATTGTACAGGATAACTTTTGGGTAACAAGGGCTTAATACCCCTGACGCTCTATCGGAAATATGGATGAATAGATTTTTGCCTCACTCAGGGGCAAATGTAACATTTTGTAAGCTATTCTTACTAAAACGGCCACAAGCATTTATAAGCAGGCTCTTTCGTTATCCACCACAAGATGATACATCAAAGAGTGTAGTTTAACGCTAAAATGCAATGATGACTTGCTAGTGTGTAACGAACTACGAAAAACACTTTACACAATGATAATACGATTAAACAGAGGTTACAAGTTAGATAAGTTACGACACGACAATTGTGACTCATTTCCAACTCTCGAAAGTTTTATGTCCCTTCTACTCAAAGTCGCTGTAAAGAAATTTTTTTAAGAAGGAGGATAAATTGAAGTGTTTCTTGATAGAGCCTTGAATAAACACTAAGCATGCACTTCAGACTTTTAAAATTGCAAATTTGGAGCCGCGGCTAGTTAAGAGTTGCGTTACTATTAGTAGTGGTCATCCTTGTTTGCTCGAATTCTTCTGGTGTTCTGTGTTTATTATTTCAGTATAATTCCAAGGTTAATTTAGTGTTGAAGTCTTGAGGGATAATGTCTCGCATAAAATGTCGTCGAAGACAAGTGAAAAACTGCCCTTTTCCCATAAATTAAGTGTGACAATGTTGCGTGTCAAGTGTGCGATATCTCGCACTGACAATTTTATGGAACTTTGGGTGAATTTTGAAAAAAGTCAAACCTGGGTCTATTCTGGGCTTTCCGTTGTGATTTCTCAAAATTATCTACAGCGTTTAAATGAAACTTCTAAAATTTACCAGTTTTGTCACAACGTTGGGAGCTTAGGTTGTAGTAATGTTTACTAGGCCTCGTTTAAAATATTTCAGATCCTTACGATGAATACATTTCTTATTTTCAATGGATTTTTGACCGAAAAATGTGCAAAAAGACATTCTCAAGAGAGGTAAGAAGGTAGAGGTCCTAGTCAAAAATGGGAACAAAAAGCCACAGTGAAGCGACACCTGACGTTTCCATCATTCTACTTTTTTTATGGTCCCACTCTGCAATATTGATATGGTCAACAGTGGAGGTTTGCACTTATTATCGGAGTACAAGGTTTCATATCGTTTACCATCAACTGGCATTCGTCAGGCTTCGGTATTCCGTGAAAATTTTCCCAGTAACAGATGTTACTTCGGCTTTGAAGGTTTTTTTTCTAATCAGTCATAACTTCCTCGTAAATACAAATTGGTATCCGATTCACATAATTTGTTTTAAGTTCGTAGATATGAGCTACTTCAAGTCTAATCCACAAAATCACTGCCAAAAACACTTCGCTTATTTCAGTATGATTGCCGTAAAATTTTCGGTTCATAAATAATATGTAGGCGTGACTGCTGTCATCAGATTGTATATTGAATGCCACATTTATGTTGGGAGTCTCATCCCTGGTGGGTCGGTGTCTGATGAAATTTTGACACGAATTCAGAAAGCCCGGTTGACTATTGCTAACTTGCGTCACATGTGGCGTAGGAAAAATATCCGTTTTCCAACTAAAGAGCAAGTGTACTGCTCACCAGTCCTCTGCATTCTTCTTTATGAGTGTGGAATATGGCCTTTAAAAATAGAGGGTGCTTGTAGGTTACTAATATTCGATCATAGGTGCCTTGAAGGCATTATTTCTATATGTTGAAATCATCGAGTTCCCAATCTTGTGGTTAGACGTGAAGTATTGGGTATGTATTAAAAAACGATTGATGAGGTAGTAGATCTATATTGACCGAGATAGCTGGGACATATATTACGCATGCCTATCCACCGATTACCTCGATGCACAATGATTGCTGCTGTACCAGTGAGTTAGAAAAAAAGTAGAGACGGCCCAGCCAATACATGACATCACATGTATACACCTACACCATTGTGGTCGATTCTGTGCCATGTCACCCAGAATCTCCAACCGTTGGTCACAATAGTCTCACGGATCCCAACCAAGTAGTATACATCTACCAACATGTCTCACACCAGAAGTTGTTGGGGGTGGTTTGAAGAAAGTTGGGGGTGGCCAGACCAAAACGTGGCACCAGTCCTTGAAGTCACTAACTTCTAGTCTGAGTCATGTTGGTACATACAGACTACTTGGTTGGGTCCGCACGACTATCGTAACCAATCGTTGGAGACTCTGGGTGACATGGCGAAGGTGTATACACCCTTCGTCTTCCCTTAAACAGTGAGATTAAAATCGCTTTATACCTTTATTTTTACGAACGAGCTTTTGAGTCCGTGCAGAGGTTTCATCGGACATCAATCCATTAGGGCTGATCAGACTTCCAAGATAAGTGAGGTTATGGACGCGTTCGACTACTTCACTCCTTGTCGAGCTCTGCGTGCTCATCGTAATTAATGGTTGGAGACTTTGCATGATAGTTCAACATCGTTAGCAATGGCCTAGGTGCAATCACTCCTTGTCTTCCCAGAAGTTCCAAGTTCCTAAATTCCTCATTTTATAAATGATTCCACTCATCGATATGTTCTCGAGTTGTATCTTGGATGCCTTATCCTTCCCATCATCACTATTAGTCCCGTTACTGTCTCGACTACTTTGGGACTTACTCTGACGGTTTCACGTCTCTGTGCAAAAGGGGTGTCACAACTAGAACTAATGTTTTCTTGTACCAGGTTCTACGTCGTATTTGACTGACTGACCATACATTGTGCTTCGCTTTTCTTAAGTTCACAAATCCGATACGAGATCTATGAAAAAAGGATCTGTCTTCCTAATGGTTCATTTTATTTACAGTTGCTACATGTGTGATCACAGCATTGGTAGTCATTGTTGTCATTCGCATAAAGCCGATAATTCCCCATCGTTTAGCTTGTACTGGTTTATTGATATACATAATGTAGAATGTTTGAATGAATCTATTTCTGGAAGTGGTAAACTTGTTTTCAAGCCTTATGAGGTATGCTTACTGTTTCATAATTACTGTGCTTAGGATCGTAAAGATTCAACTGTTTATGTTGAAAGTGATGTTGATCAAGAATTGTTATTTAATATACCGTTTACTGGAAACATAAAACTAATGAGTATTATTATATCTGGTGCTGATACCGAACAACATCCAAGTAAAGTGTCGTTGTACAAAAATAAACCTTTTATGACATTTGAAGATTTAAGTGTAAGTTTATTTTAAATTAAATGTAATTTGATGCCAAGAAAATAGGCTGAATGTGAACAATCACTCGAATTAGCTATTGATCCAAATGGTGAAGTAATATATCCATTGAAAATTTCACGCTTCTCGAATGTGCAAACACTGAGTTTACATTTCAGTGCTAATTACGGGGGTGATAAAACACGGATTCACTACATTGGCTTGCGGGGAGATTATACACCAGCACCAAGACGAGAAGCTGTTATTACAAATTACGAAGTAACTCCAAATGTTTCCGATTTAAAAGACAACATATTACAAACTCAGAGTCGTTTTGTTGAATAAATATAAAAGTCTTTGATTGTTACGTGTTTTTTCTTCATCTAATATTTTATATGTATCATTTTTCACTGAATAATGATATTGTCTTTTAGAAAACATGGATGTAAAAAAAACATGAATTTCAACTTTGACTTAGTTCAAAACATCTCTCAACTTCTTTCACCTCTAATTACTGAAGATGAATTAAAATATCTTGAAAAACTTCCAAGAGGACCTTTATCTAGTAAATCATCTCATCAAGATCCTATTGTTCCTAGTCTATTGAAAAATGCAGAAGATGAAGTACTACGTTTATATTACAGGCAAGAATACTTTAGAAAAGCCTATAATGATACACTTAAACGAATGGATACTTTAGCTAATAGTCTACCATCATATGCTCTTGATTATATTACAACTTCAAGATATCATGAAGATACACTTACCAAAGAAGATGAACAAGAGGAGGATATTTCACTTGATCCTGATTATATAAATTTTATGATGAAAACTATACAACATCGTCAAAATCGTGATCATATTGAATCAGATTTACACAATATTCAATCAATGTTAAAAGCACCACCTCGTAAATTGAATAAATCTACAAATATTCAAACAATTGATTCTCAAATTGAAATGCTTGAAGCTTCTTTATTACATTATTATGAATTTGTATCACCTTGTCGTGATTCACCAATTTGGCCTATTTTACCATTAAAACAAAATTTGTAATGATTTAAATTTGTTTTTAATTTTGTTATAAGCATCATTTAATTATAAATATTTTTAAACATTTTTATCTTTTTCTTATATTTTTAGTATATTTAATATGCTATTTGTTGCTATCCTCTCTCTCTCTCTTTTTTTTCTCTTTTCTAATCACTTATCATGTTGATATTGTAGACAATGAATAAAGTAATTAACAATTTATTAGATTAAAGTCAAAAGCATATCATTGAAGATTTAACTATTGATTTAACAATTCCTATTGTTACTATTACCATAATCATCATCATCATAATGGGTGTACGAGGATTAACAACCTACTTACAAAGTGATCCAAGAAATTTTACTGAATATCAATTACATAATACAACTGTTATTATTGATGGATTGAATTTTTTAAATTTTCTTTATTTTGATTCTGGATTATATACACAATTTAATGGAGAATATTTAGCATTCAGTGAAGTAATTCATCGTTTTATTAATATATTAAAACGTTGTCGTATAAATCCTATTTTTGTTCTAGATGGATGTCATGATGTGAGTTCACGTTTCTTTTTTTTTTTCTAATCGGTATGAATTGGTCCTTTTTTTCTATGCAAATCAATAATCAAATGTGATTTTATGTTTTAAGCTCTATTTTTAATGGTTTTTAAAACATCACAAATGTACAGAACCAGTCTTGATCATTGTAAGGTTTCACTGAACATTATCAAAAGTATTGTTATAGTCTGGGATAATTGTGATGCTGGATAACGTAAGTGTAGGTTGGACATACAAACCAAGATGTGTTTTCTGTTGATGAAGATATTGACTATTGATCTGAGCCATGTTAGTCAGTATAGTCTACCTGGTTTAGGTTTGTAGGCTAATTGTGGTTACTTTTTGGAGGGATTCATTGGTGTGAGTCAGAATGAATTTCATCAGTTTATATACACCTATTTTAGATCATATTTGATAATCATATTTGACAATATTTATAGATTTTTTAAAAAGTTTGGTAGAGTTTAAAATTCTTCTTGGTATAGCCATGATTGATGGTACTACATGAGAACATCCAAGCACTTATGCAAATGACTATATTAGAATCAATGATCAAGTAGTTTTACGATGACCTTTCCGTTTAATATTGTGTTCGTGTAGCTTCTTGGGTCCTTAGATTTGTAGACTGTAGATACATTGACGTTGTAAAACTTGAGATGCTATTAGCTATATGTACTTGAAGTGACAGAACTATCCCCACTACTCCTTCTCTAGATAGTTCTTGTGAATGCGTTGGTTTCTTTGAAGTATTTCAATATAGGACATTACTATGTTTTTGTTGGCTTGGAAGAATGGTTTTTAGTGAATTCAGTTGACCATACTTTCTTAGAGACAAATTCTGGAATGTCCCATCTTTTTTTGCTCTGACATTGTAGTCATAGGTTGTGAAATAGATTTGAGGATTACTTTTAAATATTACTTTGATGAGCCACTGAGAACATTAAAAGTGACTAATGTACCTTCTGTATGTGTTTTTATTTGTTTATTTTATTTATTTGAACACAAATATTGATACAAAGAGGCACCGAATATATATGCGCCACACAATAACAATGAAGTTGTTGAGATATAAAGAATGTGCAGTGTGTATCATAAAAAGAACAACACTGAACAGAAATAAGTGTATGAGAGTGAAAAAATAATAATAGGAGAGGCAGTTCAGTTAGCAAAAATACAACCTGAAAGAATTCTTCCAGTTAAGGAAGTTACGTTTATTTTTTATGAAGAAAGTTACAACAGAATCACCACTTGCTTTATTCTGAGCCATGTCTAATAACATCTCAATCCACTGTATTGCACCATCTCTAGGACCTCAACCAGGGAGTCGTGGGAAACCAACAGAAGCCATTCCTGTACAGCTTTCTCTCATATCACGACACCATGTCATAAACTGACCACCTCTCCGCTTTTTCCAACCTGTCCTAGTGTCGGCAAATAATGCACGATGTGGAATTCACTGGGACGACATTCGTAGGACATGTTCGAACCACCGATGTCGACGTTTCAAGATAGTGACACAAATTGAATTATCGTCGTTGTGCCCAAACAGACGATGCTGAACCTCTGTATTAATAACATGGTGTTGCCATTAAATGTCAGCAATCCTTCGGAAACAACGATGATCAAACACAGTGAGTCGTCTAACATCCTCAACTCGGAAAGGCCAGGTTTCACAAGCACAGAGCAAAGCTACTTTTATCGATACGTGGCACATCCGATGTTTTACGACCAGACCAACATTACGAAGGCGCCAAAAATGTCTCAAACTGGCATAAGGCACTCCGGCTTTGACTATACGTGAATTGATCTCATCACTCAAGCTACTGCCATCACTTATGCAGGTACTCAGATACACGAACTTGACTACTTCTGTCTTTTCACTACCCAGGGTGGGTGCAGGTTCAGGGTCCTGCCAGTCTTGCTAAAGTACTTTGCACTTCGAAGTTGCGAAGCATATACCATACCTACGGACACTAATGTTCCAATTGATTAAGTGCTGATTGTATGGCTTGGGTAGCATCGCACAGTAAGACAATATCATCTGTATACTTAAGGCTGAGAAGCCTTTCTCCACCACCACCATTACCTATGTCCATCTGAACTGTTTCCAGAAGGTCATAAATAGCAAAGTTTTTGGGGGGGATTGAGATTGGGCAATTCTGCGTTACTCCGCTACTTGAGTGGAACAGTGGAGAGAGGTGGTTGTATGCCCTCGATTTGCCTGAGGTGTTAGTATATAGGGCTTTCAAGATATTAACAAACTCAGGCACACCCTTCTTCAATAGAGAATTCCAGAGAACATTACTGTCCAACGAATCGAAGGTGACCCTAAAAGAGAGTAGATAAGTGATGTAGTATAAATGGAATAAAAACGAATGTTATCAAATGATTGTGAATGTGGTTTGTCTGAATGCTAATTGAAGGAAGAATAATTTTTCCGGTAGTAATCGCCATTTGGTTTGTTTGTGGGCTGTGATAATGCCTGAATGTCCAAACCGAAGCAGGACTAATTATTTCCTTTAACAAGTGCCTGTTCCTTATTTTATCAGAGCATGCAACAGTCGTGATATTAACTGTATCAGAGGTTTGTAAGTGCAGTTCAGGGTTCGATTTACTTAATAGGCTTTTTCATAATTTACCATTAAATCTTATCTAACTTTTTATTAACCGACTTTTTCCGATTTGATAGATTGGTTTCAAATCGTCGATTTGAAATAACTTTGTTTAAAGTACTAAACGTTATCGCCATTTGTTATGCGTATGGTATTATTTTATCTTTGTTGAAATGTTCGATAGATTTCCCAAATCGATTTTATGTCTAAGTGAATGCTGAGCATTCTAAAAATTGACAGCTTGGTAGTCAAAGAATTTAACTTTTAATCAATAGGTCACAGGTTGAAACTTCTTTCCACCTACTTCGGTTTAAATAGATGTGCTGTATCATAAGTCGTCAATTAAAAGATAGTTTAACTCAAACCCAGATACATAAACCCCTACTTAGTAGGTAAGTCACATTATCATCATGAAGAAGATCGAGTTGTTGACCCAAAGCCCTTAATTAATCAATATCGATAAACGGAATAACCAGTTTTCAATAATACTCGTTGCTTTCTAGCAAAGTTCTATGGTCCATACATATTAGTTTACAAAACATTTAACACTAAAATAAACATTCTTTTAAATTATATAGAAGGCGATTATTTGTCAGATACGAATTCTATAGATCATTCATCAGACAACAAGATTAAGACCTTGCTCTACTGAGTTTAATTCTTACCTACTATATTACTATATTGTATGTACTGGTTTCCTAGTATTACAGTTATACAATGTGTCTAACTATCTAATTGTTTATTTACATTTATTTAAATACCTAAGCATTGGTACAAGGCGGCATCAAACAGATATGCACCACATAAATCATTCGATTTTTATGAGGGCTGATATACTGCCCGGGTGCCCAAACTGAAGCAGGTCGTTTTCTTAGCGGACCCCATCCCGAGCCTTTGACTTAAGGGTCTAATTCACGAGGCAGTGGAGAAACGTAAGTAGATGCAGTTCCATAGTAGCCAGTGACAAACATTAGGTTCATACGCCATTTGGCTCCTTAGGATCCTGGAGTCAATCAGTCAGTCAGTCAGCTGCAACGTAGGACCAGGCACGTATATGCATCGGTCCAAGTTGCCATACCGCGTTAGCACAACAAGATGAACACCGGATTCATAGAAGTAGTTAATTCAGTGGTGGTAATATATAGAAGAAAGAGTGTGTATAAGGAGATAGTACAGGAAGATAGAATTAGTTCGTAGAAAGAAAGATTTGAAGTGATTTTAATCTCTTAGTTTAAAGGAAGACAGATAGTGTATACACATACGCCATTGTGATCGATTCTGAGCCATGTCATCAAGAGTCTCCAACCATTGGTTACGATAGTCACGCGGACCCCAACCAGGCAGTCTGCATCTACCAACATGGCTCAGACCAGAAGTTAGAGACTTCAAGCACTGGAGCCAATGTACACTGTTGGTTTGGAATCAAGGTTTTCTAACTCCCCTAGGTGGATCCTCTGTATCCACAATTATCAATCAAGGCAGTCAGTCAGCTACAACGTAGGAGCAGTCACATATGTGCATCCCGGCCGTTGTTGCTACCTTGACGTGGTGGTCGGGCTTGTCTGTCGTGATGAAACAATCGATATACTGGCTGGAACAATCGTTCCTCAAGGTCCTACCATGCCAGACAGGTCGGTTGAAGAGCTGTAAGACTAAAAGTAGCAAACTCAAGGTCTGATGGCGAAGTCGTACTGTTGACTGTACAGAGATGTGATAACAGTAAGGTGTTTCTCTCAGACAACTAGCATAACAGCGAAGCTGCTTTCCCACAAGGAGGTGTGGGGTTAGATAAGGTCGACTCCAAAAAATGCACATTTCGTCTTATTCCACGGATATCTGTCTCCGGTGGTAAGGTCTCAACAAGAACAGAACTAACACAAAAATTACTTACAAAAATATTGTATATGACTGACCTTAAGCAGTTATCCCTTGAGCACTGCATTCACTCTCTCAGGTCATTAAGACTACCTCTAACGTAATTTCTTTTTTAGTTACCTCTTGAAGAATCTTTCCGTAGTGTGAGTAACCGTGAATTGATAACCACCCTCATATCACTGTATTTAATGAAGGCATACTAAATGATAGAAATTTTTTCAAAGTTCCACAATCATATTATATAACTAATGATGTTTAACATGGTTACGTGATTAAAGTTTTAATTAATAGTTTCTGTTTTCATTATTATTTTACATATTTCTAATATTATTTTAATCATGTTAAAAAAATTTTTCTTTCTCCTTTTTTTTCTGATTACGTAATACGTATATCTGTCTGTCTGTCTATCAATCTGTGTATCTATCCATCTGTCTGTCTGTCTATCTATCCGTCTGTCTGTCTAACTATCTAACTAACTATCTATCTAATCTAATCTAATCTAATCTATTAGCATTTCAAATTGAATACACAAATGAAAAGAAATTATCAACGAATGCAAACATGTCGTACATTATTAAATTCTATTAAAACTTATAAATTATCATCTACTAATTCATTATATAATATTCAATTACTTCCACCATTAACAATTATAACATTTATTCAAACATTGAATAAATTAAATATAGATTATATAACATGTGATAATGAAGCTGATCAAATTGTAATGAGTTTAGGTATTTATTTAAAATGTCCAATTATTAGTAATGATTCCGATTTTTATATTACTATACCTAATCATTATGATCAAAATCAGGATCATCCTGTTCAGGATCAATCAATGGATCATGTATCATTTTTACCATTATCATTAATATCTTTTAAACCAATGAATAATTTAATTAAATGTAATCATTGTCAACAACATAAACAATTATGTATATATTTAAATTGTCAAAAATTTTTAATAAATGGACCTGGTTTCAAAAATTTACCATATAAACAACGTTCATTATTAGCTTGTTTATTAGGGAATGATTATATCTCATCAAATAAATTTTTAAAAGGATTACCTATATCCTATGGGAAAACAATATCATTAAATAATAATGCTAATAAACAAATGAAATTAAAACGTCGTAAATTCATTATATTACAATTAATTAATTGGTTATCTTATTTTGGCACTAATATTGATAAACCTATTCAATGTATATTAAATAAATATCCAAAATTAGAACGTATTCAATTATATAATCAATTAATGTATAGTATAAATAATTATAATATCAATTCAAAATTATTATACACAATATTTAATAAATATTTTAAATCATTAAAACAAAATATAAATGATAATAATACTATGGAATATAATACTTGTAGTATTGATAGTAGTAGTAGTAGTAGTAGTAATACAATGAAATCTGTTACAACAATTCCACAACATTTATCACCGCTTAATTCGTCATATCCTTCTAAATACGATAAGGAGATGGATAAAAATCAAGTATTAACCATTGAAGAAGAAGAAGATGATGATGATGATGATAGTCGTAATACATGGAAATCTATCACAATTCCACAACACTTATCACCATTTAATTCATCATGTTCCTCTGAATATGATGATGAAATGGATAAAAATCAAGTATTAAATATTGAAGAAGATGATGATGATGATGCTGAAGTTGATGGTCGTAATACAACAAATTCCGTCACAATTCCACAACATTTATCACCGCTTAGTTCATCATATCCTTCTGAATACGATAAAAAAATTGATGAAACTCAAGAATTGATTATTAAACAACAACAAGAAGATGATGATACTGAAGATAATAGTCATAATACAATGAAATCTATCACAATTCCACAACCCTTATCACCTCTTAATTCATCCCGTTCTTCTGAATATGATAGTGAAATGAATAAAAATCAAGAATTGATTATTCAAGAAGAAGTCGATGATGATGATGATGGTGGTGTTAATGAATTGAATGAACATCATACGAATGAATCTATTCATCATCATCATCATCATCACAATAATTTATTTCCAATAACATCCTATTGGCCTAATGAATTATTAAATTCATTTAGAAAATATTTAATTTTACCAATTTATATAGATAGTTTATTATCATATGGTACAATATGTTTATGTTGTATAGAATCATTATATCATTATAAATCTATTTATTGTAATACAATATATCTTCGTACATTAATTTATAATTTATTATTAGGCATTGAATCTAATTATACATTACGTTATCCAAATCAATTAATTGGTTTAAATCAATGTAATCATACATTATATTATTATATTATAGAATATGATCGTAAAAATGCATTTTATATAAAAAAACGTAAAATATTTGTTGAACCAATACATTTATTATCATTATATCATCATCATAGTGATCATGATCATAATACTGATCATAATCATAATGATGAATTAAATAGAAAAATAGATCAACGTTTAATATTTCTTCAATATTATTTAAATCTTGATTATAATTTTATAAAATTACATAATCATTGGTTAATATCTATTGCATTAATTAATGTATTTTATTATAAAACTCAATGTAGATCACTTGATACTACTAATACTACTACTAATAGTACTACTAATAATACTACTAATCATATTGATGATATAACACAATGTCCTGTATCCCTTACATTTGGTGCTATATGTATATGTACATATTTATTAACAATTCATCATCATCATCATGATAATCATTTATCATATTATAAATTATTAAATAAACATTATTATAAATGTGCAAATTATTTTCTAAAACAAATACATTCTTTGATAAATATTAATAAAACTAAGAAAATAATAAATAAAAAACAATTTCATACATTAAATATAGATTATGTACATAAATATGGTCAATTACAAATTATTTATATTACATTATATACATTAATTCAATTATTAGATACCATAGTAACAATTAATGAAAAAAATCAATTAGAAACATGTTTAAATTTTTTATCAATTTATTTTATGTTTCCAAGTGGTTATTTATTTCATAATATATTATATTGTATTAATTTAATTCCATCCAATACTACTACTAATACTACTACTACTACTACTACTACTAATAATAATAATAATGAACGTTATCATTATGTACGTAATGTAATTATAAAAGAATTATTAAATGATCATCCTCATTCTAATCAATATTTAAATGATGCATTGAATTTATTTGATCAATATTTACAATTATGTAATGATCAATTCAATAATATATATTATAAATCTTTAAAAAAATCAAATATTATTCATCATTCAAATCTATTAGATAATAATTCGATAAAACAAAATTTATTGACCATAGCAACAATAAATAAAACAACTGAAATAAAAATAAAAAAAAGAAAGAAAAATTGTAAACCATTAAAACATAATAACCGTTGTAAACAATTATCATATGCTGAAATAGAAGAAAAAGTTAAAAAAATTATGTTAGAAAATGATTTATTTGATTAAAGATAAAAAAGTAAAAGAAACAAGAAGAAGAAGAAAAAGAAAAAAAACAACAAATTATTATCACTTGTGTATAATGAGAGAAAAAAAAGAAAAGAATATTGTAATTAGTATTTTTTTTTCTTTTTTGTTTTTGAAAAAAAGAAACAGTATTTATTAAAGAATTTTTTATTTTTAATGGTCTATTTTTCATGAATGAAATTGATATTGGATGTTGTTTTTTTTGTTTAGTTTAAGATAATGAATGATACAAATAAGGATTTACTTTGCTGAATGACATACTTACGGTTGTTGGCCTGAAAATGCCCTGGTAAAGCCGAGAGTGGAGAGAGTTTGTTGTCCCTCTCGAAATGGTATCACATGGTCACGAGTTTATAGCCTCTGTCAGGGAAGTCCTACTCACTGCCTTCTCGTGGTGGGGGTGTTGTTCACGAAAATGAGAGGACAAAAAGCTGTTATCCTCTATGGGGAAGTTATTTTAGTTTTGGAATTTATGTTACTTATAAGTAACACATTTAACTGAGATGACATTTTTAAATACAAGCACATAAATTGAACCCAATCAAAATTTGAGAAAGGAAAATCAACTACACTTGGCTACGTGACAGTAATTGTTAAATTACGTAACAATTATTACATATATCAAACAGCGATTCTATGCAAAAGATCAGTTAGATTTTTTTACTAGCTTTCCAAATTGCATCAGAAGATGAAAGTAAGAAAAAAAGTAGACTTGAAAATCTTTATATTTCAATTTTTCAACACTTTAACGAAATAATTCGGAATATTTCATCGGAAATACTGACATTGATAGACATATGATGTACTTGCAGCTGTTATCCATGGAGGAGCATAGGCTACTTACCAGCATTCTCCATCCAACTCTATACTGGGTAATCCTATCTAGTTGTTATTCATTCTTTTGATGTCTCCTTCCCATTTCCATTGCAATGTGTTTCTTCGTCTTCCTGTCTTCCTTTTCCTTTCAGTATCCAAAATTACACCTTGCCTCTTGATACAGTTTGGTAATTTCTGCAATGTATGCCTTATCCACATTCAACGTTTTTTTTCCAGTTTCCTCTTCACGTGTAAGCCTGTTTGTTCTCTGCTATAGTAGGTTGTTACCGTTAGTATCGTTAGTACCATTAGTAATCCAGAGGTTCGGCATCATTTGTTCGGGCGCAGAGACGATATTCCATTTGGTGTCACCATCTTGAAACATCGACTTCGGTGGCTTAGACATGTTATACGAATGTCGTCCCAGAGAATTCCACGTCTTGCATTATTTGCCGACTCTGGGACTGGTTGTAAAATGCGGAGAGGTGGTCAGTTTATGACATGGTGTCGTGGTATGAAAGAAAACTGCAAAGGGCTAGCTTCTGTTGGTTTTCTACGACTTCTTGGCTGGGGTCCGTGAGGTGGTGTAACAGTGGCTAGAGACGTTATCAGATATGGCTCAGAATAGAAGCCAGTGGCGATCCTGCTGTAACCTTCTTTTACTTTCTTCATAAAAAGTGGTTGTATCTTCCTTAACCGATCGATTTCTTCTGGTTGTACCTTTCCATTTCTCCACTATTATTATCACACCACCTTACATTAATCTGTGGTCTTTATTGTTCTCTTTTTTCCTTATACGCACCTTACCTTCTTTTTTCTATTCCCATTCTCATTGTTTTGTGTGGCACATATATATTTGGTGCCCCCTTGTACCAATATTTATGTAGTCAAATAAATAAGTTTCCGGCCAACGGGTGTGGAGTATCTTGAGTAGACAATCGATTATAAGTATTTCTACTATTTTGATGATGGTTGCGATAGTTCCCCAAGTTTCAGCTCCGTTCAGTAGGACTGTCTTGATATTCGTATTGAAAATTCTGACTGATATTTGTTGGCGATTGTTTTGAGTTGCACATATTCTTAAACTGTAGGAATGCCGTCCTTTCTTTGCCAATCCGTGCCTTCATATCTTTATCAGGTTTCCTTTGTTTATCACGTGTGCTGCCCAGGCACGTGAAAGTTCCCATCTCTTCCACAGCTTCTCCATCAAGTGTAACTGGGTCTGTGTTCTCCATGTGTATGTTGAGGCCTACTGAATCAGGGACTGCTGCTACACTAATTGTCTTCATTTGCATTATTTGGTGTGTACTGGATAGAAGGGGTAGATCATCTAAGAAGTCCAAGCTGTCCATCATATTCCGTGCTTCCCGTCAGATGTTGAGGTCTTCATAGTTCAACCAACCACCAGAAGAAAGAGAAAGGAGGAGAGTAAGCAGCCCTGTCTGACTCCGGTCCTCACCTGGAATGCATCTGTCAGCTGTTCTCCATGTACCACTTTGCAATGTAGTCCGTTGTATGAATTCCGTATGATGCTGAGAATTTTCTCAGGTACACTATGGTGTAGAAGAAGGTTCCATATAACGCCCATATCGGCACTGTTAAACGCCTTCATGTAGTCAAGGAAGATTATATATAGTGACGAGTTCCATTCAACTGATTGTTCAACATCGATATATATTGTTGTGATTTTGTTATAACACGACTGATCCTTATGAAATCCAGCCCGTTGATCTCGAAGTTGGGTGTCTACTGAATCTTTCATTCTGTCCAAAAACACTGTTGAAAACGTTTCATGGAACTGATAGTATTATGATGCCTCTGTAGTTTTCACATTTGCTCAGATCTGCTTTTTTGAACTCTTGATGACGTATCCTTCTTTCCAATCTGTCGGCACTTGTTATTCTACCCAAATCCTTCTGAATAGAATATGGACCATCTTGAACGTTTGATTTCAGTGCTTAAGCTGGTATGTTGTCTGGTCCTGTTGCTTTCTCACTCTCGACTTGTCTGATGTTCATGCTGATTCCTTCGATCGTTGGTGAAGTGAAAGCTATAGGAAGATTTGTGTGTGCTGCTTCGATGTCCAGTGAGTTTAGTGGGACTGGTCTATCTAAAAGTTCTTTAAAATGTTCTACACACCTGTTCTGCTGTTCTCGAATCTCAGCGATAGGCTTGCTTACGTTTTGTTTGACTGGTCCTTGCTAGTTTCTTGGTTATTAATAAGTCTTGTTAACTGAACGCTAAATTCGGTTTCTAAACTCTTTTAGTAACCCCGAGGCTAAATTTACGCAGCAATTTGAACACGAGAGAAAAGACGCGAAATATGTAAGGAGCACTTTACTGCAAAAATTCATTTATGTATAGAAAATCTAGAGTTTTGGTAGTACTTTAGGTGTTCTCGGGTTTCTCGAAAATTCTATAATGCTACTAAATATAGTAGCAGTATGGGTAATCATCCAATCAAAAACTTGACATGTGACTTTTCACTTCCTAAGTGTTTCTGGTAAGACCTCTAGTGAGTGCTGATTGGATAAAATGTTTCTCAGCATTTTCAGAGTCTTTGTTGGCTTTTTAGGAGTTTTCTTGTTCTCCCCAACCGTTATACCATATAGTTGTCTGATATTTCCTTCTGTTGCAGGTCTTCTATGTATTTCTGTTTTTTGGCTTTAATGCTCCTCTTTACTTGCTTGTTTGCTTATGTGTATTCAGCTTGTGCTTTGGCTTCCTCTATCCTTGTTTGACTGTTGCTAATCAGTGTCTTCTTGTTCTTCCTTTCTTGAAACCTGTCCAGGATTTCGATAGAGATCCATTCTCTATGAAGGTGTTTCTTATGACCCAGAAACTCATGATACCAGTCAAAGACAAAGAAGGAAGACCAATCACTGAGATTCAACAACAGCGCAACAGATGAGCAGAGTACTTCGAGGAACTCCTGAACAGGCCGGCTCCAATGAATCCACCGGACATCGAAGCAGCACACACAGATCTTCCTATAAATGTCAATCCACCAACGACAGAAGAAATCAGAATGGCCGTCAGACAAATCAAGAGTGGGAAAGCAGCAGGACCTGACAATATACCAGCTGAAGCGTTGAAGTCAGACATCGAAGTAACTACAAGCATGCTTCATCTTCTATTCAAGAAGATTTGGGAAGAGGAACAAGTGCCGATGGATTGGAAAGAAGGTCACCTCATCAAGATTCCAAAGAAAGGAGATCTGAGCAAGTGTGAAAACTACAGAGGCATTACACTACTGTCAATACCGGGTAAAGTCTTCAACAGAGTGTTACTGAACAGGATGAAAGACGCAGTTGACGCTCAACTTCGAGATCAACAAGCTGGATTCCGTAAGGACCGGTCGTGCACAGACCAGATTGCGACACTACGGATCATCGTCGAACAATCAATTGAGTGGAACTCGTCACTCTACATCAACTTCATTGATTATGAGAAGGCATTTGACAGTGTAGATAGGAGGACGTTATGGAAACTTCTTCGACACTACGGAGTTCCTGAGAAGATTGTCAACATTATCCGGAACTCGTACGATGGACTACAGTGCAAAGTAGTGCATGGAGGACAGCTGACAGACGCATTCCAAGTAAGGACCGGAGTAAGACAAGGCTGTCTACTCTCTCCCTTCCTGTTTCTTCTGGTGGTCGACTGGATTATGAAGACCTCGACATCTGAGGGAAACTACGGCATACGATGGACAGATCAGAACCAATTAGACGACTTGGACTTCGCAGATGACCTAGCCCTCCTATCACATACACACGAACAAATGCAGATAAAGACAGCCAGCATAGCAGCAGTCTCTGCATCATTAGGCCTCAACATACACAAAGGGAAAACCAAGGTCCTCAAACACAACACGGAGAACAGCAATCCAAATACTCTTGATGGCGAATCTCTGGAAGATGTAGAATCCTTCACATACCTGGGAAGCATCGTCGATAAACAAGGAGGTTCAGATGCAGACGTCAAGGCGAGGATCGGCAAAGCTAGAGCGGCATTCCTTCAACTGAAGAACATATGGAACTCAAAACAACTTTCAACCAATATCAAAGTCAGAATCTTCAATACGAACGTCAAGGCAGTTCTACTGTACGGAGCTGAAACTTGGAGAACTACAACAACCACCATCAAGAAGGTACAGGTATTTATTAATAGCTGTCTACGCATGATACTCAACATCCATTGGCCGGATACCATCAGCAACGGCCTTTTGTGGGAGAGAACCAACCAGCTTCCAGCTGAAGAGGAAATTAGAAAAAGACGATGGAAATGGATAGGACATACATTGAGGAAATCATCAAACTGCATTACGAGACAAGCGCTAACTTGGAATCCTGAAGGGAAGCGGAAAAGAGGAAGGCCAAAGAACACATTACGTCGGGAAATAGAAGCAGATATGAAAAGGATGAATAAGAACTGGAAAGAGCTTGAAAGGACTGCCCAGGACAGGGTTGGATGGAGAATGCTGGTGAGCGGCCTATGCTCCTTCACGAGGAGTAACAGGCGTAAGTAAGTAAGTAAGTAAGAACCTCATGATACGTTGAAGTTGATGCTTCATTAATCCCTTCCCAGTTGTTCTCCATAGTAGTTTCTTTTTCTGTAAATAGATATTGTAGGGCTTGTAACCTGTTGCTGTGAGCTACGTCATCTGCTCTCTTTGTTTTCACGCCTTTCACGGATTTTCTGAATTTTTTAGTGGTTCAAATATGATTGGTTTGGTTCTCTGTTGTGTAGTCTAGTAAGAACCATGTAGCTCTGTGTATTCGTCTGTGAATCCAGCTCGACGCGTGTCTCGTACTGTTTGGGACTCGTCAGCTGGATATACATGCATCTCACAGTTGATGTTCACTCCGTCAGGGACTCGAACCCAGTACCGTTCACACCAAACGCCATCGCATTCTCCACCTAGCTACTTAGTTCTGATAAGCACCTGCTTGTGTAATGAGGTGAAGTTGAAATTCACTTGGTATTGTTCATTTGAATCTTCTCATTGATGTTTAGCATTATAATTGATCAGTCTTTTATTTTATTATTTTAACACATAAATATTGGTACAAGAAGGCACCAAATACATAATGGCCACACAGATTTCATTTGATATGTGTGAGGGATGTGATACTGTCCGGGTGCCCAAACCGAAACAGGTGGTTTTCTTAGGGGGCCACATCCCGAGCCTTCGTCGACCTGAAAATCTGATCCATAAGGCAGTGAAGCATCGTAAGGAGATGCAGTTCCATGGTAGACGGTGACCAACGATTGGTTCATACTCCATTTGTTCTTTCAGGATATTGGAGCCCATGTGCACCATTGGCTTGGAATCAGGGTTTCCCAAATCCCCTAGGTGGACTTTCCATGTTCACCAACCCGGTTAAAGCGCCGGACATTCGTTTTTCATCCTCTCATTTTCGTAAACAACCCCCCACCACGAGACGGCAGTGAGTAGGACTTCCCTGACAGAGGCTATATACACGTGGTCATGTGAGAGTATTTCGAGAGGTACAACAGACTCTCCGCACTCTCGGCCTTACCAGAGCATTTGGGGACAAGAAACAAGATTATCTGCGCTTAATGTTTTCTACTACTACCTTTAATATTGTTACTACTTCTACTACTCTAACATTTGTCTTGATAAATATCAATTCGTTGTATTAAGATCATATGAATAGTTGGACCTATTTCAAGTTCTTAATTACTTATGACTGAATAATAAGTTGAAATATTCCGTTAAATTTGGTTTTTTAAGACGTTTTCAACAACAAAAAAGAAAACTATTTGAAAGAATCAGCTTGGTTGTTTATCGCAGGTTATTATCATATTGTTTTATATAAACAAATAATCAGTTGTAAATAAATATGTATATTTGTAATATGCCCAAATGAGTAGAAAAATTAGATTTTCTGATGTTTCGTGACTTAGTGTAAGTCACTTCTTCAGAGAATAAATAAATAACCAAATTATAATTAATCCAAGTCTAAATTGTATAACGGAGCAATACAAGAATAATATGTGATCATTTCAATGGTTAAGATCATTAGTCAATTGAAGCTAGACCGGCATGGAAAACCTGGAAGCACTGGACGGCCATTTCGTCCTATTGTGGGACTCCTCAGGAGTGCGCATCCATGGTCTAGCTTCAACTGACTCATGAACTTAACCATTGAAATTACTGTAATATCCACAAAACCCATATAATATGTGATCAATCAAAACAACCGGTCTGAATAAGTTAATGTCATATCATTTCGATCAAGGTGATTCATAAGTGATATGTATTTAAATTTGTGTGTATGTATGTGTGTACTGTTTAAGGATTAAAAATTGTGTGAACTTTATGATGAGAAAGGATAGAGTTTAATTAGTAAGATAATAGTTTTAAATTGTAAATAAGATCAGACTGAATGGCTAGGATAGATAGTCTAAGTAGGATGTTTTGCATGGCCTTCCTTTCTATTGAGAGAAGCATTATATGGAACGCTTCAGCTACTCTCCTTTCTTTGTAATTGGAAAAGCTTTTTTGCAATATTTTGATATTTTTAAAATTGATTTGGTGGTTGTTGAAAATGGCATGAACTGCTATTGCTGATTTAATTTGAAGTTTATCCAATTCTACTGGATTGTTAGGAGGTTTCTTTGTGTACCTAATATATTCTTTGGCTCGAGTCCACATTTCGTGAGATGACTCCAATATAGAAGGCATCACAATCGATACAACCTAATTTGGTATTATTTCTTTTAGCTAAACAATTTATTGCTTATGAGACCGAAGGTCCTGTGTTCGAATCTGTTCTATCCTAATAAGCATAATGAATGGTAACTTTTGAGATCTATTTATAGATCAATACTATGCGTATACATTTTTTTCGTATAATTGTTGAATAACTAAACTATTCATATTCATCTTCCTCATATTATAAGCTTTATTTTAACATATGAACTATTATCATATGATCTACCATTCTTGAATTATGCCTTGTCTATCGATTACTACCTCCCACATTCACAGCCACATTTGGTTAAATCTTGTACAAATATTGTTTCCTATTCTATGGTACGATGTGGTTTGTCTGGTTGATATATAAACCCAATATGTTTGAAATACATGGTTCATATCACAGAGGCTGAGATTGGTGTTCTGGACTTAACTGGCTGGGCTAGGCGGAAAGCAGGACCAATAAATAATCTAGACTGCTCATACACGTTTTCTGCGTCATTGGTCCAGTCGATAATTTACTGTTCTCTAATTGGCGATATCATCACGTTATATATTAATAGAACATAGGGTACAAGTTATAACAGAATCCTGTGTGTGTGGGATCATGAATACGCACTTCTAGAGAGTACCATACTAAGATGAAATGACCGTCTAATGTTTCCAGATTTTCAATGATTACCTAACATTGATCGATTTATAATCTTAATCAAAAGACCATGCTGTACTTTTACAACTGAATCATTTAATTCCCAGTCATGTCTATTTTTTTATTTTCTGGAAAATGTATATAACAGGAAATCTCTATTCCATCCAATAAACTATTCAAGATGATCCGTTCTTTTATCTTTACGTTGATTTTGTCTCTATGGGATTTAAATGTTTTTCTAAGTTATTTTTTTTTCTTTTTTCGTCTCATTTCTTAGTCTGTAATTACCATCGCAACATTTTAATTTTGTGTTTTTGTAAATTGATATCTTCACATTTTCACTTCCTGCTTATATTACAAATCAGTTTGTGTTAGCTTTGTTAATAATATTACATTAGTTTTCTGTATTCAGAAATTACTTACTGTTAAAATAGTCAATATTATAGGGATTACTTATGATGGATTAAACTACAAAATCCTACATGAAGGACAGTTCACGGAGTTGTTCGAATTAAACACCAGTGTCAGGCAAAGTTGTTTACTCTCAAGAGCAACATATTTACAATTGAAGAAGATCTGGAACTTAAAAAAAACTGTCTGTCAACCAACATCAAAGTCAGACTTTTCAATATAAATGTCATGACAGTTATACTGTATGAGGAGAACTACAAAAGTCATCGTCCAGAAGATACAAGTGTTCTTCAATAGTTGTCTACGCAATATACTTCGGATAAGTTGGTCAGACACGGTCAGCAACAATTTATTGTGGAAGAGAACAAACCAGATTTCAGCGGAGGAACAAGTCAAGAAGAAGCGCTGGAAGTGGATATGGCACATATAGATGAAAGCATCCAACTACATCACAAGGCAAGCCCTCATCACTTGGAATCCTCAAAGCCAAAAGAGTAGTGGGAGATGGAAGAACATATTACGCCGAGAAATAGAGACAGACATGAGAAGAATGAACAACAATTGGATAGACCTAGAAAGGAAGGCTCAGGACACAGTGGGTTGGAGAATGCTGGTGGGCGGCCTATGCTCCATTGGGACTAACAAGCGTAAGTAAGTAAGTAATTTACTGTTCAACATGAATTAATGTCAACTGAAGTATTGGTCATTTGTTATTGTTTTAATTCTGAAATATCATACACTAGAAACTTACAACTTTAGTATGAAATCAAACTTCTGATGTTCGAATTTCTTAGTGATGAACATAATACGTTTTAGACTACTAAGATAATTTATGACATTTCTTGATTGGTATTCAATACCCGCTGTCACATCAGTCATTTTTGTTAAGAAGACAACAAATTATGTTTAATCCTTTTACTTTAGTTAATAAATAGTGGTGCGATAGTGAACGAGAATACAAGTGGGGACAATTTCATAAAAAGTTATGAAAACCATATAGTAAATAATTCATTTGCAAAATGTCAATCAATTGTCTCAAATTTCATTATTACTTCGTTTCCACACCAATTTTTCTCTGTTCTCGTTCTTTTCTCTTCGATTTTCTTAACTTTCTGACTACAGACATTCCACTTTCGATTGATGATACATACTAATTGTATCTGTCAATATCAGTAGTACACCACACTCGTCCTCCCTTTAAAGCAGTCGTTCTTGCCGCCTTGCCATTTTCTGCGGTCTGTGCCACCCTCTTCATCAAAATATCGAGTCTGCGGCGTGTTGACTTTCATAGATCCATCGACCTGCCGGGCCATCAAAATCCGACGTATACTCATCACCCGATACGTTCAACACCTGCGTTCCAGAAACCTGCTGAGCCATCTACATCTAATGTCCGCCCAGCAGCTGCACGCCGCTCGATCAGGACACTCCACTGGACATCACCTCCCCGCACCAGACCGTTCCTCCAGCACCTTAGCTCCAGGTGCACAACGGCGTCCGCAGAACAACACCCCTCCCTCCTTTTGGTTGGAAGAGACATCGAATATAGTGAACGAGAACACAAGTGGGGACAACCGAATGTATATGAACATGCAACAGCATCGCTTGGTAAAATCATAGAGCCAAAATGTCAATCAATCGTCTCACACTTGATTGTTCCTTCGTTTCCACATCAATCGTTCTCTGTTCTCGTTCTTCTTTCTTCGATCTTTTTAACCTTCTGCCGCCAGTCATTGCACTTTCGAGTGATGAGACATACTATTTATAACCAAAACGTGGCATCAGTGCTTGAAGTCACTAACTTCTAGTCTGAGCAATATTGGTAAATGCCGACTACTTGGTTGGGGTCCGCACAACTATCGTAATCAGTGGTTGGAGACTGGGTGACATGGTTCAGAATCGATCACAATGGGGTAGGTGTATACACTCTCTTTCTTCCTCTAAACTAAGAGATTAAGATCGCTTCACATCTTTCTAATAACTAATTCTTTCTTCCTGTACTATCTCCTTATATGCAATCTTTCTTTTATATATTACCAGCACTGAATTAACCACTTCTATGAATCCGGTGTTCATCTTGTTGTGCTAACGCGGTAAGACAACTTGTATCGATGCATATATATGCCTGATCCTACGTTGTGGCTGACTGACTAACACATCACATATCTGTCGACATCAGTAGCACATACTGCAGTACTGTTGTATTAGGAAGTTTACGGTAACATCTTTCGATTCATATTTGTTAAGTTGTCCTTCTTGATATCTTATTAATTGCTCTCTTTGTTAATTTATTTTTTACTGTATCTAAAGATAATATACCTTGTTCAGTTGATTTCGAATACTGTTAAAATTATAAAGGTAGTTATCATTCTCAGATTAAGTTTGAACTAGTACGGTTGTGACTTATTTGAATGTTAAGCTTTTTTCGGAGTTCCTAACTTCTTATTCACAGATAGATTATTACGGCTATTTTTTATTGTTTTACTGATCCCATCTATTTAGTTCTCATTTCATATTATAACTCAAAATGTTAGTATGCTATTATAAATCCTAACGACTTTCATTAAAAGTTTGAAGATTATTCTCGAATATATATATATATATATATATATATATATATATATATATATATATATATATATATATATATATATATATATATATATATATATATATATATATTTATATGGATTATGAAGTCCTCCACATATGAGGGGAAGCACGGAATACAATTGACAGCTCAGAATCAATTAGACGATTTGGAATTTGCAAATGACCTAGCCCTCCTTCCCCATGCACACGAACAAATGCAGATGAAGACAGCTAGTGTAGCAGCAGTCTCTGCATCAGTAGGCCTCAACATACACAGGCAAAAAATCGAGATCTCCAAATATAACACAGAGCACCAGCTCAATCACACTTGATGGCGAAACTCTGGAAGATGCGGAATCTTCCACGTACCCGTGAAGCATCATTGATGAATAAGGAGAATCTGATGCAGGGATGGCAAAGCAAGGGTCGTATTCTTACAATTGAAGAACATATCGAACTCAAAACAACTATTAACAAATATCAAAGTCACAATCTTCAATATAAACGTCAAGACAGTTCTACTATACGGAGCTAAAACTTGAAGAACTACTACAACCATCATCAAAAGATACTTAATATCCGTCGACCGGACATGATCAGCAACAGCTTAGTGTAAAAGAGAACGAGCAAGCTTCTAGCTGAAGAGGAAATTAGGAAAAGGTGATTGAAGTGGATAAGATACATATCGAAGTAATTATCAAACTACATCACGAAGCAAGCTCTTACTTAGAATCATAAAGGGAACCGGAAAAGAAGAAAGCCAAAAAACACATTACGTTAGGAGATAGAAGCAAATATAAAAAGAATGAATATTACAACTGAAAAGAACTGGAAAGGATTACCCAGGACAAGGTTGAATGAAGAGTTCTGGTTGGCGGCCTATTGTCCTCCACGAAGAGTAACCAGCGTAAGTAAGTAAGATTGTGAGTAAGTGAGTAAGTAAGTAAGTAACTGAGTAAGTAAATAATTAAGTGAGTAAGTAAGTAAGTAGGTAGGCAAGTAAGTAAGTAAGTAAGTAAGTAAGTAAGCAAGTAAGTAAGTAAGTAAATAATTAAGTGAGTAAGTAAGTAGGTAAGTAGGCAAGTGAGTAAGTAGGTAAGCGAGTAAGTAAGCAAGTAAGTGAGTAAGTAAGTAAGTAATTGAGTGAGTGAGTGAGTAAGTAAGTAAGTATATATATATATATATATATATATATCACTCAATAATACTAAAAAAATCTCAATAAAACATTCCATATTAGAACATTAAGATTTTACTTTAAAAATTTATTTTATTTACTTAATTAATATTTTGCATTTTAGCAATAAATACAATCATAATACACATACACATACACACGTACATGCACACACGCACACTACACATACACTCATACCCGCACACACTTTTATATTACCCGAATATTACTAATCACTATGGCCAATAAGATATATATCTATATCTGGTATGTATGTATGTATGTATGTATGTGTGTGTGTGTGTCTGTATTTCTATATTGAATAATCATTCATGAATAGATTATTATTATTTTATTTATTTATTTATTTATTTATTTATTTATTTATTTATTAATATTCATTTCTAATCTCATTCTCATTAGTAGTATCTTTGAGAAAATTTTCTATTAAATATTTTTGTATAAATTTTTCACGAAGATAATTATGGATTAAATCAGTATTCTCTTTATTGTGATTAGAATTACGTTTACCAAATCTAAATTTTAGTTAAAAGAAAAAAAAACAAAAAGAAAAAGAAAAAGGGAGAAAATTCTATATAAATGTATATATTATAGATTAATGGATTAGATAATAAAAAAAAAGTAAAATTATATTGGTGCCATGTTGAAAAAAAAAGTTTGTTATTTTTTTTGGGGGAAGGGGGAGGGAGGGGGTACTATTTTCTATGTTGTTGCCGTATGTTTTATTGTTTTAATAGATATACTATTATATCAGATTGAGTTTTGTGGATATAATATAGTAATTTTAATCGTTGAGATTATGATTCAATAGAAGTTTGATATGGACTGTAGGATCATGAAGGAATAAGCGGTGTATGAATCAATTATTGGTCACACTGGCTACTATGGGACTGCATCTCCTGACATTGTTCCATTGCCTTGTGGATCAGACCTTCAGGTAAAAGGCTCAAGGTATGCCCCCTCCTAAAGAAACCATCTGCTTCGGATTAGGTAACCGACCAATATCATGGTTCATACACAAATGAAGTGAATTGTAGAAGCAATATTTCTAAGTCATGCCTTAAAAATATTGCTGGGATCATCGGGTAAATAATAGTGAGGTTATACGTAGGGTATTAGGGAATGATGGTAAATCAGTTGATGAGGTTGTCAATCTTCATCGACTGAGATGGTTGGGCCACGTGTTACGTATGTCTGAACACCGATTACCACGACACGCAATGCTAAATGTTTTTAGGGCTGTTTGGAAGAAAGTTAGGGGTAGCCAAACTAAAACTTGGCATCTGCACTTGAAGTCACTAACTTCTAGTCTGAGCCATATTGGTACGTGCAGACTACTTGGTTGGGGTCAATCGGTGACTATCGTAACCAATGGTTGGAGACTCTTGATGACATGGCTCAGAATCGATCACAATGACGTACGTAGGTGTATACACTCTCTGTCTTCCTTTAAACCAAGAGATTAAAATCACTTCATATCTTTCTTTCTACGAACTAATTCTTTCTTCCTGTACTATATATTTGTATGCAATCTTTCTTTTATATATTACCACCACTGGATTAACTACTATGACTTCGGTGTTCATTTTGTTGTGCTAATACGGTATGACAACTTGGACCGATACATATATATGCCTGGTCCTATGTTGTAGCTGACTGACTGACTGACTGAAGTGAATTGTGTGATACATATATATATTCAGTGCTTCTTTGTACTAATATATATGTGTTTAAATAAATAACAGAATATTGAAACTTTCTTTCTAGCATAGTGATATGATGAGAGGAAAAATCAATATTCGATTGATTTACTTAATATGAGTTTTATTCATCATTACATTCTTTTGATTCAATGTAATGATTACACAATGTAGTATTTGTTTCCTTTTCTCGTATGATATTTATTCTGTATAATATACAATCTTCTTGTATTCCATTGACTATGAACTATACTCAGCATTTGTTATAACTGTAAGTAGTTTTCATGTATGTGATTTTCTTCTAATTATTAATCAAAACGGGTGTACAATCAATATATAAACGAGTATATTTTCTACTAAAGGGACTTCGCTCGTTTCTGGTTGTAGCAGAATCTAGTTTTTATTTCAAGCTTGGACTTCTCCCTCTAGATAGCGGGGCTGGGGCGCAGCAATAGCTAGCTTACTGGACCTTGATCACCGAATCCTCAATCTCGTTCTCAAACTACGTGAACCTGTGATAGCTCTCTTTTTCAAACCCTAACACATAGTTTTAATCTTCTTCGTATTAATGATTTATTATTATTATTATTATTATCTTCATGTTTTATTATCTCCTTTCCTCTTTCTTAACTTGTTCAAGTTCATTAAATAGTTAATTTATCACTTATTTCTATTTCTATTTTAATATTTTCTGTCAATCATTAGATCACAATTAACGTCAAACTGATTTTGAGACTATCCATATAATAATCAGAACTAAATGACAATCATAAATCTCTATGAGGAATTATAATTACGATTTACATCATCACGAACTAATATCAGCTTTATTGAACAATATAGATAAGTGAATGTCACACCAAAATCTAAGACCTGTTATCTTATACGTAATTAATTCATCCATAAATTATAAGTCATGCCAAGGAATCAATTATTCTATGATCTGTATATTCTAAGTGAAATAAAATAATAAAATTTAGTAACACTAACATTTAAAAAATAATCTTTATTAACTTAGCTTTGTTAATCAATCCCCTTGATAATCATTATTATATAAATACCTCAATGGTGTTTGTATTTACAAGACAATAAGTACCGATCACTACAGTTTATGAACGGATAACACATATCACAATGCTAAAAGTAGATCGAGTGATTTTGAAACAGAGAGCTGAATATATGCTTACGAGCGAATGAACAAACGAATACAGAGGCGAATTTATAGTCAAATCAAATTAAGTCGCAGCAAACTAAAGCAAAAGCTAATAATAGGATATGAGCACATGATATACATGAAAAAGAGAATGATTCATTAAGCAATATTTAAGATATTAACATTTAACCTAGAGAGAGAGACAGAGAGATACATGCGTAGGGGCTGTCACATGTGATCAAGTATACACGTTTATACAGAGAAGATAGTAATAACAAGATTACAAAGAAATATGCAAATTGTTACTGTCTGAATAAAAATATCTATTGAATGAGTTCATGAAAGGGTATGATAAGTAACCAACCATAATCGAAATAAATCGTACGCGTGGTGTTGTAACTCCAATGACAAATTAATATCTGTATGTTTAGAGTATAAATAATAGACAGTGTTAATTAAGTTAAACTAGAATTCCCTACAAAGTTAGTACAAAAGTGTATGTGCGGGATTATAGACACGGGTGCGATAGATGGGTAGAGGGTGAGATCACAAAGAAACATCGGGACGTCATGTATGACGTCAAAGTGAACCAAGAAATCTGGACCAGACACCAAAATCAGCTAAGGCTAAGAGAAGCTAAGGAGAAAGAAGCAATTACGAAGCGCATCCCACTGGACTTGTTGTTGCATACTTTTCAACTTCCGCCAATACCTCCAACAGCGACAACTAAGTCATCTACTCAAGTAGAACATCCTTCTAGTTCTGGGTAGTTACCTCGAAGGTCGGGTCGCAAACGAAGACAACCAAAGAAATTTCAAGTAAAGCCTCAGTTACGTCGCTATTAACTCTTCCAAAGGGAGGTGTTGGGGTATTCAGAAAATACCACAGAAATTATCTAATACCATTCCTGAATGAGAAAAGGTGTCATTTCCCCCAGAACTCATAGTTTGTAATTTTATCTTGTGGAGCTTGTATGCAGATGTATACATGGGCATTTCTTACCACCCACGCACATAGTGGATTGACGAATTTATCGATTAAATGTTTAAAAAATTCAATAGCAGTCAATTGACGAACTATCGATTAGATGTTTAAAAGCTCCATGGCAATATCGATGTATAGATATTTACATATATACGTTTAAAATTGTCTTTGTAAAAAAGTTGCTGGTTTTCTGGTTGTTGCAGAATATACTTCTCCATTCTAAGCTTGGTCTTCTCTAGATAGTGGGGTTGGGACGCGTCATTAGCTAGCTCACTGGACCTCGATCATCGAATCTTGTTCTCGTTCGCAAATCTAAGTGAACTCGTTAAGCTTTTCAACCCTAACAGTATGCTACTGATGTCGATAAATATAAGTAGTATGTATCATCAATGGAAAGTGGAATACCTATAGGAAGAAGGTTAAGAAAATCAAAAAGAAGAGAATCAGAATAGAGAATGATTGGTATAGAGACGAAAGATCAATGAAATCTGAAACAATCGATTGATATTTTGCAAATGAATTATTTACTCTATGGTTCTCAGATTTTTGTATGAGATGCTGTAATTTTTTGGTTGCTCCCATTGATGTTCTCGTTCAATATACTACGAGTAATTCATAAAATTCCTAAAATACCATACTCTGATAAGCAATCAATGGAAAGTAGAGATGTCTACACTCGTGTAATATTGTCAATAAAAAAATTAATTTCACTATTTGACATCATAAGTCAAAACCATCATGGAAAACCTGGAAGCACTGGACAGTCATTTCGTTCTATTGTAGGACTCCTCAGTGATCTAGTGGTTAAGCGCTCGCGCGTAAAACGGATAGGTCCTTGGTTCGAATCCCGCGAGGCAGGGTCGTGGATTCGTACTGCTGAGAAGCCCCACAATAGTACGAAATGGCTATTCAGGTTTTCCATGGTGATAGTCTAGCTTCAATTAACTCATGATCTCAACAATTGAAATTACTAAAATCTCCACAAACCCCCTCTGATACTATTTTTTTGTTTATTATTCTAATAATTCATTATGTAGATAACAATAAAAGTTGTTTATTACTATAATAATGATATATATACAATGAAGGAACAAAAAAGAACACACTCTTATATCAAACAATGAACATACTTATTATTTAATTGGATAGAAGTGAATTAAAACAAGAAAGAAAAGTATAAATCATGTATGAATATACATGACTATCTTGATAGACCTCGAAGCACTAGATAGCCGTTTTGTACTAGTGTAGAATTGCTCAACAGTTCGCACCCACGATCAAGCACGCAGAATTTAAACCCATGACCTTCGGTCGCGCGCACAAACCCTTTACCTCTAGACCAGTGAGCCAGCATTAGACAATGTTAATGTCTAATTTCAACTAATCCACGAAATTGAGCGATACATCCACCATTGTCTTCAGTGAGTCACTATCTCACAACAGACCTGGTTGAACTCCACTGGTCATTACTTCTCCGTAGAACTCCAGGATATACCTCATGAAGCCAGTCACTAGTGAGCATATGTTGATGAATATTAGAAGGGGGTTTTGTGGATATTATAGTAATTTCGATGGTTGAGATCATGAGTCAATTGAAGCTAGACCACCATAGCCGTCCAGTGCTTCCAGGCTTTCCATGGTGGTCTAGCTTCAACTGACTCATGATCTTAACCATTGAACATACAATTTTGTCAATTCATGATCTAAATCATTTTTACACTAACCAATCTCAAGGACAACTCGATGCTTATAATAATTATTTCTATGATATTATTATAAGATATGTAATCAACAGAGTTCAAACATATCAAAAACAAGCAAGGTATGATTGATGTCAACAGATGATAGTAGCTGAATTTTGAGAACTGACCGAGATTGGAAATATGAGCTATAGGAATTAAATCCAGTAGTTTGAAGATAATGTATGTTTTGAGACATGCTTATCTTTGGTTTGATTCACCGAGCAGATATGGATTGTTGAAAAGTATCAAATTAAAATGAAGCAGTTACCGACTGATTCCTATATTCAGATAGTTAATTGTAAATTTATAACTATATTTATTCTTCTGGCTTAGAAAAAATTATCGATGAGAAGCCGTGACCAGTGGAATTTAACCGGGTCTATTGTAAGATAATAACTCACTGATGACTATGATGGACCATGGCCCAATTTCGTAGGTTGGTTGGAGTTGGTCATTAACACCGTTGGATGCCGGTTAGCTTAGTGGTCTAGAGGTTAGGCGCTTGCGCACAAGACTGATAAGTCCTGGGTTTGCATCCCGCGAGGCGGTGGGATCTTGGATGCATGCTGTTAGGGTGACCTTGAGCGTGTCTATGTAATAATTGGGACTAAATGAGGCTTATAAACCAGCACGGGGAACAATTGTCAACTAACACTAAAGTCATAATTTTCAATACAAATGTCAAAACAGGTCTACTGTATGGGGCGGAAACTTGGACAACTACGAAAGTTATCATCTAGGAGATACAAGTATCTATTAATAGTTGTCTACGCAAAATACTTATGATCCATTGACCAGATACTATAAGTAACAACCTACTATGAGAAAGAACAAGCCAGATTTCAGTGGAAGAAGAAATCAGGAAGAAGCGCTGGAAGTGTATAGAACACATATTGAGGAAAGCATCTAACTGCCTCACAAGACAAGCCCTTATCACTTGAAATCCTCAAGGCCAAAGGAAAAGTGAAAGACCAAAGAATACATTACACCAAGAAATGAAGACAGATATGAGAAGAATGAACAAAAAATTGGATAGAACTAGAAAGGAAAGCTCAGAACAGAATGAGTTGGAAAATGTTAATCGGTGGCCTATGCTCTATTGGAAGTAACAAGCGTAAGTAAGTAATAGAGAATTAGAATTATGATTTACAGTTGATAGTTCAAATCAATAATTTTTCTGGTTAGCGTTTTTTTAGCGAGTTAGTTTTCTACGGGATGGGGTCGCTAACCCCATGCCCAACCCTCCTCCTTTATCCGGGCTTGGAACCGGCAGTAGCCCCCGGAAAGGGGCTCCAGGGGAGTTTGGTTTGAATAATTTTTTCTGGTTCAAATCAACAATTAGATTTAGTATTTTCATCATGAACTAACTACGGTTATAATACCAACACTTTATCTAACCAAATAGATGAGTAAATTTCATAACAAAATTCAAGACCTGTTATCATATACATGATTAATTCATCCATAATAAATAGTCTCGTCCGTTGGTATTTCTATTTGTTTGATTAAAATAAGAGAAAAAGATTAGTCTGTCGAAGAATAGAAAGAGATTATTCCATAAAGTATTCCGAGATTAAAAAAAAATTATATTCAAAGAAGTTTACCGTAATAATCGAGTAGAATACCAAGATGATAATGATTTAAACTTTAGAAATAGAATAGATAATCATCTATTTCTTAGATATGATTACAATAATAATAATAATAATAATTGATTAGTAATTGTAAACAATTGTTAGAGATTAGTACATACTGGAGTAAGGATTTTATGACCATGAATAGATACGTATTGTTTTTGAATGTAGAACTTAGACATGAATCGATGAATTGTCAATACTTTAGAATTGTATGAGTCTTTTTATTCGACTTTCATTTTTACTTTATAGATTTTATTTTGAAGGATGATTGCCGCCCCCCTCTCCAAATGCCCTGGTACGGCCAAGAATGGGAAGAGTACGCTGTCCCTCTTAAAATGCTCTCACACGGGCACGCGTATATAGCCTCTGTCAGGGAAGTCCTACTCAGTACCTTTTCTTATCATTGATGTTGTTTACGAAAATGATAGGACAAAAAGCGAATGTGCGGCGCTTTAACTGGATCCCAAATCAATGGTGCACATGGGCTGGCTCCAGTATCCTGAAGGAACAAATGGAGTATGAACCAATCGTTGATCACCGGCTACCATGCGACTGCATCTCCTTACGATGCTCCACTGCCTTGTGAGTTAGACTTTTAGGTCAAAGGCTTGAGGTGTGGCCCCCTAAGAAAACCATCTGCTTTGGTTTAGGCACCCGGTCAGTATCACAGCCCTCACACATATCAAATGAAATCTGTGTGGTGCATATGTATTTGATGCCTTCTTGTACCAATATCTATGTGTTAAAATAATAATAATTCCTTTAGGATAAAGTGACTGAATTTGATGAAATGCTTTTGTACTGAGTGACTAATTGTTTTGTATTTCTTTTTTAAATACTGTGGTGGATAATGTGTTCTCTGTGTGCGATCCATGTAGGTTGTATAACAAAAGCAATTAAACTGATAGATCCACATTGCTGAAACTTAAGACAGAAGTTTATTCTTAACGCATTCATGAATTGTATGACAGCATGAGAACAAAATACAAAGCTTAGTTAAGTTGAAAATCTTCCTGAAAGACTATGATATTGGTTTGTTCAAGATTTGTACAGCTATATCTCTTTTAAATTGGATATTTATTAAAAAAAAAAGAGTTTTATTCTTTATACTCGGTGGTGTTTTAGGTTGTAGTTTTGGTATTAAATATTTTTATCAGGAATGTCTATTCTTCCATACTATAGACCTATGTGAACTCGATCAATCATGACATCCCACTAAAACTTGAGGAACTCATTGATGAGTTGAATATTATCGTTTATCTTTATCTTCAGGAGGTTTTAGTCACCTACTGATCAATACTTAAAGGACTAGAAAGACATGAGAGTGATTCTTACTTAGTGATCAATCAATTGTATCTAATTACATGTTTTTTAAACAATCTGTCTAATATCTAGATAAGTGATTTCAATATTTATTCAACTCTAATATATAATTTACATTATAAATCGACAGGACAGCTGACAGATGCATTCCAAGTAAGGACCGAAGTAAGATATGACTTTCTAATCTCTCCCTTCCTCTTTTTTCTAGTGATCGACTGGATTATGAAGACTTCGACATCTAAGGGAAAACACGGAATACAATAAACAGCTCAGAAACAATTAGACAAATCGGACTTCGCAGATGATCTAGCCCTCTTATCGCATACACACGAACAGATGCAGATAAAGACAGCCAGTGTAGCAGCAGTCTCTGCATCAGTAGGCCTCAACATACACAAAGGGAAAACCAAGGCCATCAAACAAAACACTGAGAACAGCAATCCAAATACTCTTGATGGCGAAACTCTGGAAGATGTAGAATCCTTCACATATCTGGGAAGCATCGTCGATAAACAAGGAGGTTCAGATGCAGACGTAAAAGCGAGGATTGGCAAAGCAAGGACAGCATTCCTTCAATTGAAGAACATATGGAACTCAAAACACCTGTCAACCAATATCAAAGTCAGAATCTTCAATCCGAACGTCAAGGCAGTTCTACAGTACGGAGCTGAAACGTGGAGAACTACAACAACCACTATCAAGAAGGTACAAGTATTTATCAATAGTTGTCTATACAACATACTCAACATCCATTGGTCGGGCACCATCAGAAACAGTCTTCTGTGCGAGAGCAAACCAGATTCCAGCTGAAGTGGAAATTAGGAAAAGACGATGGAAATGGATAGGACATACATTATGCAAATCATCAAATTGCATCACGAGACAAGCGCTAACTTGAGATTGTGAAGGAAAGTGGAAAAGAGGAAGGCCAAAGAACATATTACGTCGGGAAATAGAATTAGATATGAAAAGGATGAATAGGAACTGGAAAGCATTGGTTGGGACAGGGTTGGATGGAGAATGCTGGTGAGCGGCCTATTCTCCTTGACGAGGAGTAACAGGCGAAAGTAAGTAAGTAAGTAAGTAACATTATGAATCGACATAAGATAATAGACATAATCGTCAATACAATCAATATGGAAAATGGCTATGAATCAAATAATACTCAATCATATTAGTTCATTCTTATTCAGGACATTTTAGGTGTGACTATTTACAAACCTCATTACATCTTTTTTTTTTTAAAAAAAAAACAAACAAACTTTAAATCATAGTAATAATATTACTGAAATAATTAATAGTAGTTGATGAATATTTTCAGGACGCAATTACTGATCATACAAATGTAGGGCATAAGTAAATGACCTAAATTAATTATTATTACTATTATTATTATTATTATTATTATTATTATTATTATTATTATTCCTATCTACTCATGAACAATCATGTTTCCATGCATGAAACTAATTAAATTCTATGTATTATTTCACATGGTAGACTTAATTTCATGTTCATAGAATACTTAAATAAGATTTTATAATATACAATCGAAATAGATTTCATTGGTTGTTATGGGAGTTTCGATTCATGGTATCTGAATGTTCCCAAATAGCTTTTATATATATATATATATATATATATATATATATATATATATATATATATATATATATATATATATATATATATATATATATAGGAGGTTATTTGTTACGCATTATAAACCCCAAATAAAATTGTAAAGGTTCTATCAATAATTTTAATATATCTTTCAGCCACATATTTCTAACGAGATTTATTTATAATTATTATAACAATTAAACTCAAATAAAAGGAAATAATACTTTAGGTCAAACAATATGAATAAAGCAAAGAAGAATGCAAAAAAAAAAAAAAAAAAAAAAAAAAAAAAATAAAAGAATTCTAGGCTAGATACATTTATGATTGATGCAATAGGAATACATGTCATTTGTTACTATGATGAACTCAATTTTATACAAAACAAAACATTGAATATAAGCATCTTTGTTTAGAATACTTGTAAAAATTATGACAATATCAAGGCAATACGCATAGTATGCGCATATGCCAATAACAGATTGATCGATTGAAGTCTTAAAAACCTCAATGAGAAGATACAAGCCAAATAATATCATGTGAATTTAAATTCAATCCATTGCACAAGTAAGTGGCTATCAAGACTCAGTAGCTAAGTGGATAACCGGATAGTGTTTGAAAAGAATGGTACTAGGTTTGAGTCCCTGCCGGAGTAAACATCAACTGTGAGATGCAGTTACATCCAGTTGATAAGTCCCAAATAGGACAAAAACGAGCGTCACACTGCATTCCACTGCTAGCCACTATCCATCGATCTTTGCTTATAATGTTTGTAAATTAAGACAATATCATTGGCAATCGGTACAGTATGCATATATGTCATTAAGAGACTGATCAATTTCAAGTCCTAACACAACAATGGGAAGATTCAAGTAAAACAATACAAAACATTGAATACTTTTCTATCATTCAATATTTCAAATAGGTAAAATAAGACAAACTGATTAATGATTGCTTCATAATGTTTTAGATAATAAGAATTATTAACATTGTAGGTCATAGATTTCAGAGTCTATTGAATATGATCAGGTATATATATATATATATATATATATATATATTGAAACTAAACAATTGGTAAACACAATAGAATATATTGTAATGTGTGCTATTGATTATGACCAATCTAAGTAGTATGTATCCTTATCAATCGGAAATGAAATGCTTAAAAGCAGAAGATTAAGATGATGAAAGAATAGACAACAAGAACAAAGAATGACTGATTGATGCAGAAATAAAATGAACCATGAAATTTGAAATGATTGAATGATATTTGTAAAAGGAACAGGCAAATTAATGGACATTTTATAAATGAAATAGTTACTATATGATTCACTTGATACTGTTTTACTTGAATCTTCCTATTGATGTTTAGGACTGAAATTATTCAGCTTCTTGATGGCATACGTGCATATTGTGCGGATTGCCTCGATATTGCCTTAATTCACAAGATTTTGGTAGTAAACAATGATGAATAGTGGCTAGCAGTGGAATCCAGTTTGATGCACGTTTCGTCCTATTTGAGACTGGTCAACTGGATGTACCTGCATCTCAGAGTTATTATTCACTCTGTGACTCAAACCCAGTATCATCCGCTTCAATGAGAAGATTCCAGTGAAACAATATCAGGTGAATTTAAATGCACTGCATTGCACAAGTAAGTGGCTATCAGGACTCAGTAGCTAAGTGGATAACGCGATGTCGTTTGAAGAGAATGGTACTGGGTTTTAGTTCCTCCCGGAGTGAACATCAACTGTGAGGTGCAGGTACATCCAGCTGATGAGTCCCTAATAGGACAAAACGCGCGTCCTGGATTCCACTGATAGACACTATTCATCTTTATTTACTGTATGGTTCTCAGATTTTACTAAGTTGTTTTGTGATTTTCTGTTGGAATACAATCCATTATCCCCATTTGTGTTCTTATTCACTACAAAATATAATTCATGACTAAACTGATTATAAAAATCGTAGAAAATACATAGATATTTTATTCTCTAATGATATGATATACAAATTCTAGTTTCTGTACTTATCAGGATTATTGTTATGGGGTCCGCGAGACGATAGCAACCGATGGTTAGAGATCTTGAATGACATGACTCAAAATCAATTGCAATGGCACAGTGGTGCATCCACTTTTTGTGTTCTTCCAAATTCTAATTTTCTGAATTCTTCATGTCCTTTATTTTCTTTCCAAATTTATTCCACTGGATTATACTCCTTGAATAAGATCATCAAACCTTAATGTTCCCTATCACTACTTATACTTTCACTACCTCTATCACTATGGGATTTGAATCGATAACTGAATCTCTGTGTTAATGTGGTATGGCAACTCGAACTGATGTACGTACGTACGAAGTTCCATGTTGTTCCTGACTGACTGTGCTACTGATGTCGACAAATTTAAGTAGTATATATATATTATCAATCGAAAGTGAAATGCCTGATGGAAGAAGATTGAGAAAAAGAGAACTAGAACAAAGAATGATTACTGTGTAAACAAGGGAACAATCAAGTCTGAGATGATTGGTTGATATTTTACAAATGAAGTATTTACTGTATGATTTTCAGATTTTACAAAATGATTCTATAATTTTGTATTCTATTACATTTGATTATTTCCCTTTGTGTTCTCATTCATGACAGTTAGTATTAATTAATTTAAAAGTTTTAAATTATACATACCATAGTAACTATTTATTTCATTATAGTTTTCAATGTTTTATTCAAGGTAGGCTATAAACTGGACAGTTGTTTTGTCCTAATATATATAGAGCACTTTCCTAATGCATAACAACAATCAGTCAGTCACTCAGTAACAACATGGAACTTCGTACATACGTACATCAGTTCGAGTTGCCATACCACATTAACACAGAGATTCAGTTATCGATTCAAATCCCATAGTGATAGAGGTAGTGAAAGTATAAGTAGTGATAGGGAACATTAAGGTTTGATGATGTTATTCAAGGAGTATAATCCAGTGGAATAAATTTGGAAAGAAAATAAAGGACATGAAGAATTCAGAAAATTAGATTTTGGGAGAATACAAAGAGTTGATGCACCTGCACACACCATTGCAAACGATTTTGAGTCATGTCATTCAAGATCTCTAACCATCGGTTGCTATCGTCTCTTGGATCCCAACCAGGTAGTCTATACCTACCAACATGGCTCAGTCCACTTGTCAGTGACTTCATGGATTTGTGCCACGTTTTGGTCCGGCCGCTCCCAGCTTTCTTCCAACCTACTCCTAGACTATAAAACATCGCACTTCGGGGAAGTCGGTGGTTGGCTATACGTAACACATGTCCCAGCCATCTCACCTGATGAATTTTCACCACTTCATCAATTGATTTGCCATCCTTACCTATTGCCCGTTTCCTAACAACTGAGTTACTTACTCGATGGTCCAAGGATATACGAGCAATATTTCGAAGACACCTATGATCGAATACTAGTAACCTACGAATATCCTCTACTCTTACCGTCCATGTTTCACTGCCATAAATTAGGACGAAACGAACTGCTGTGCAGTAAACACGTCCTTTGGTTGATAAACGGATATCTCGCCTACGCCACAAATGACGCAAGTTGACAAAAGCTAGTCGAGCCTTTTTGTCCGTACTGAGATTTCGTTACACACCAAACCACAAGTGCTGATGAGACTTCCAGGATAAATGAAGCGGTCGACACACCCAACTACTTCACTCCCTATCGGTAGTTCGGGTGTCTATGCAACCCAATCCTGAAGCAACATTTTGCATTTCGAGGGAGAGAATCGCATGCCGAATATGCCTGCATTGTTGTTTAGAGTGGTCAGAAGATTTTGCATTTTGTCAGTGTCTTCACCAAATAGAACTATGTCATCGGCATATTCTAAGTCAACAAGTGAATCTCCTGGTAGAAATTGAACCCCTTGAAATTCAGATGTGGAAAGTGTTATTTCTAAAAGCACGTCAACGACAAAGTTAAACAAGACTGGAGAGAGCGGACAGCCCTGACGAACACCAGTTGAGGTAATCAATTCTGATGACAGTTTGTCATAAGCTCTCAATCGACTAGTTGTGTTCAAGTGGAGGTTAATGTGGTTCTTTGGTACTCCTTTCAGTGACAAACACTGCCACAGAACTTCACGATCAACAGAGTCAAATGCCGCCTTAAGGTCGAGAAATACTACCATTGTGGGGCATCTGAATGTGTGTCTATATTCTAGGACCTGACGTAATGTGAATTTTTGATTTATACAACCACGTCTACGTCGAAAACGAGCCTGATTTTCTCTAGTCTGTTCTTCACGAGTTTTAGTTAGGAGTCGAAGTATTATTGAAGCTAATATTTTAGACACTATATTAGTCAAACTAATTGTTCATATTAGTTCATCATAAGAATTACATATAAACTTTATAAAACTATTAAAAATGTTCATTTTTATGAAAATAGTTATGAATTTAATAGTAACTAACTTCAAAGTGAATTTTTTTTAGGTTCTAACTGATGATGTCATCATGCATTGAAATACTCTCACATGGCCACGTGTATACAACCACTAACTGGGAAGTCCTACTCACTGCGTTCTCATGACATTACTGTTGTTTACGAAATTGAGAGGACGAAGAGCGAATGTCCGGCGCTTTAACCGGGTTGGTGGATATGAAGGATTCACTTAGGAGAGTTGAAAAACTCTGATTCCAAATCAATGGTGTAAATGGGCTCCACGATCCTGAGGGAACAAATGGTGTATGAAACTATTATTGGTCACCGGCTACCTTAAGATTACATCTCATGACATTTCTCCACTGCCTTGTAGATTCAACCTAAATGTCAAAGGTTCCATGTGTAGCCTCCTAAGAAAACCACTTACTTCGGTTTGGGCACCTGGGGAGTATCCCAGCTTTAACAAAAATCGAATAATTTATGTCTAGCATATTTATTTGGTGCCTTCTTGTACTTATGAATGCATAAAAAGCTTGTACAATTCGTTATTGTTTTCATCAAGGATGACAATATAGTTTATGTTTATGAAACGAACCTAAGTATAATTAATTTACACTTAGATACAAATAGAAATTTGTATTCAATTTGAAAGGGTTCGAATGAACATTAACTTTAGGATGTAAATTCATTCAGTTGATGAATCTTGAATAGAACGAAATGCATGTTCTAGATTCCATTAACATTCAACAGTCATAACAGTAATGAACAATAGGAGACTATAATATATCAATTTTACATAATAATTAATTTGAACAGATACAGTTCTAAGTTTCGTGAATCACAAAAAAAATATACAAAAACAAATCTATTAAGGTGTGGTGTGTGCTATTTATATCGACATAAGTAGGATATAACGCTAGTCAGTAATATAAGGTTTGGACGAAACAGCTCAAGAGAATGGCGGAAGAAAGAACGGGAACAGAAAAAAATTGACATGAGAATGCAGGAATATTGAAATCTGAGACGATTGACTTATATTTGCCAAAGAAACAGTCAAGTTTGAAACAATTCATTGATATTTTGGTTCTCTGATTTTACTAAGATAATCTGTAATTTTGTGTTCAAATTTATTTATTTATTTATTTTAACACATAAATATCGGTACAAGAAGGCACCAAATACATATGCGCCACACATATCTCATTTGATATGTGTGAGGGCTGTGATACTGCCCGGGTGCCCAAACCGAAGCAGGTGGTTTTCTTAGGGGGCCACACCCTGAGCCTTTGACCTGAAGATCTGATCCACAAGGCGGTGGAGCATCGTGAGGAGATGCAGTCCGATGGTAGCCGGTGACCAACGATTGGTTCATACGCCATTTGTTCCTTCAGGATACTGGAGCCCATGTGCACCATTGGTTTGGGATCCAGTTAAAGCGCCGGAAATTCGCTTTTCGTCCTCTCATTTTCGTAAACAACACTCGTGTCGTGAGAAGTCAGTGAGTAGGACTTCCCTGGCAGGGGCTGTATACTCGTGGCCATATGAGAGCATTTCGAGAGGGGGAGCGGACTCACCCACTCTTGGCCGTACCAGGGCATTTGGGGGCCAAATAGGATGTCGCTGCCAGGATATATATTCGATTGTCCCTACTTGTGTTCTCGTTCATTACAAAGGTTTCTAGTGAGACATTGAAGAATATGTAGGAACCTAATGAAATATTAAGGGATGCTTAGTGATTAAATATATTTAGAAACAGCTACTTTTGAGTGTGTTAAAAGTTATGGTTAGAGTCATTAATGTTGTAATGGTGATGCAACATTAGAACGATCATAAACTTCTTATGTTGATGAAAACAGAGAATGATTGAAATATATTTCATGTTTCATATTGGTCATCCTGTTATAAAACGAATGAAATCTATAGCCAGAAGATATACTTATTGGTTTCTCATGAACCAACACATCGTGGATTTAGTAGGCGAATGTACGCACCATCATCAGGAGGCGAAGTGTAACGCGAAAGTGACGCCGGTCCCATGGCCACAGCCTGAGTATCCCTGGCCCAGGATACATGTCGATTTTGCGGGTCCAATCAGTGGAACCATTTATCTAGTCGTGGTTGACGTCTTTTCAAAATGACTGGAAATTGTCCCCGTCATGCCACCAACGACTACTCAAACAATGCAACTTTTGACGGAGATATTTGCCAGAAAAGGAATACCAGATATAATTGTATCAGACAAGGGTTCGCAGTTCACCACCATTCAGTTCCAAGATTTTTGCCAAAGGCTATCCATCAAGCGTTTCCACTCTCCACCTTACCATCCACAATCAAACAAACAAGCAGAAAGATTCAAAGATACATTCAAGAGAGCCCTAATCAAGTAGAAAGGGGAACGGAAGCCAGTGGAAACACTGCAGAACTTGTTGTTTGTTTACCAAACGAAACCTAGCGTACTGAAATGAAATTACACTTATACTATGTTTGATTTTCTCTTTCTTAATTATTAGTAAGCATAGTTATTAATGATTTAATCGAGTGAAAATCATTCATTTAGAATAGTGAACTAAATATATCCACTTATTTTGATGTATCTATTCATGTCAACTGTTGTTAAGATCTTTCAAAGGACATGGATGCTTGAACAATTAATAGTTTCTACCCATATTTTTTTTGTTTACATATGAAAGTAAAGTATGTTTTATTGATATCTAACACAAAATTCAATGAAATTACTGTTATTATCAGAAGGAGTTTTGTGGAGATTGTAGTAATTTCAATGGTTAAGATCATGAGGTTCTAGTGAGTTCTAGTGAGAAGTCGTAACCAGTGGAGTTCAACCAGGTCTGTTGTGAGATATCAGCTCACTGAAGACAATGGTGTACGGTGACGCAACTTCGTGGATTGGTTGAATTTAGACATTAACACCGTTGGATGCCAACTAGCTCAGTGGTCTAGTTGGTTGAGTGCCTGTTGCGAGACTGATAGGTCCTGGGTTGGAATCTCTCAGGGGGCGAGATCGTGGATGCGCACTGTTGAGGAGTTCCACAATAGGACGAAACGGCCGTCCATTACTTCCAGGTTTTCCATGTTGGTCTAGCTTCAAATGACTCATGATCTTAACCATTGAAATTACTGTTGATTTTCATACAGAAGATGTTCAAAATACTACTTCTGTTGAATGGAATCTTTGAAGATAACTGAATTTCAAAGTGTTGACAATGAGTCTTTGACTAAGTGATTAAAGTATAGCGTATTATATATCGACTATGGAAATCATAGGTCTGATCCTTGGTAATGTAATAAGTACACACTACTGTAAAATATTAAAAACTATAATAAAATGAGCATACTTTTAAGAATATGTTTGCCTATTTTGCAACGGTTTAGTAATGATAATGCTCTTCTTAATCTTTTTTTTAGTGACAAAGCTATTAATCATTTAAGAATTGTACATTCTCCGAAGATTATGGGTATACTTCATTTAAGAATGTCAAGTACATACTGTGTTTTAAAAAAAATGTACCGAAATGTCGAAGTATCAGAACTGGTGACCAGTCAACATAACGAACTTGACGATATTTACTATACAGTAACTGAATAATGATAATATGTTACATTATTTCCTGTATTCTCTGTATTGATCCATAGAAGTTTGTTTGATTAGTTAATGAAACTTTATGTATCGTACTCATAAATTGATAACATATATTAGTGAGAGAGAGAGAGAGGAGACTTTTCACCGAACATTAACAACAGTGGAACTAATCCATATCAGGTATAGACAGGTGTCTACCTCAGTACAATGGAAGATAATTAGACATTAACACCGTTGTATACCGACTTATTAGCCTAGACGTTAAACATTCACGAGTGGGACCGAAGGCTCTGGGTTCGAATCTTACGTGTAGGATCGTGAGTGTGCACCGCTGAGGAGTCCCATACCAGGACAAAACAGCTATCCAGTACTTCCCAGGTTTTTTAAATGGTGATCTAACATCAATCAGTTCATGATCTCAACCAAAAACTTAATAATCTCCACAACCTCTATACTGATAGAAATAAAAGATTTTCATTAGATGTTAAATACTTTCTATTCTTCTTAATCATTCTTTAAATGAAGTTAGTTAATTCGTGATGTAACATAATACATTAAACAATCTCTATCAACAATCTTTGCCGTTTTTTTTTTTTGTATTTAACTCATTTAGAAATTTCCTAATTTATTTGAGAATTACTTTAACATTACAATAGTTTCAATAGTTGAAATCATGAGTCAGTTGAAACTAGACCAACATGGAAAACCTGGTAGTAATGGACGGCCGTTTCGTCCTATTATGGAACTCCTCAACAGTGCGCATCCACGATCTCGCCCCCTGAGAGATTCCAACCCAGGACCTATCAGTCTCGCAACAGGCGCTTAACCAACTAGACCACTGAGCTAGTTGGCATCCAACGGTGTTAATGTCTAAATTCAACCAATCCACGAAGTTGCGTCACCGTACACCATTGTCTTCAGTGAGCTGATATCTCACAACAGACCTGGTTGAACTCCACTGGTTACGACTTCTCACTAGAATTCCAGGAGTATCTCTTGAAGACAGTCACTAGTGAGCATATGATTATTATCATCAGAAGGGGTTTTGTGGAGATTGTAGTAATTTCAATAGTTGGAATCATGAGTCAATTGAAGTTAAACATTAACACCGTTGTATGTCAACTGGCTCAGTGGTCTAGTTGGTTAAGTGCCTGACGCGAGACCGAAGGCCCTGAGTTCAAATCTCGCGAGGAGTGGGATCGTGAATGCGCACTAATGAAGAGTCCCATACTAGGACAAAACAGCTATCTAGTGCTTTCCAGGTTTCATTGATGATCTAACACCAATCAGTTCATGATCTTAATAATCTCCACAACCTCTATACTGATAAAAATAAAAGATTTTCATTAGATGTTAAATACTTTCTATTCTTCTTAATCATTCTTTAAATCAAGTTAATTAATTCGTGATGTAACATAATACATTAAACAACAATCTTTTCTCTTTTTTCTTTGTATTTAACTCATTTAGAAATTTCCCTAATTTATTTCAGAATTACTTTCATATGACAATAGTTGTTAATGGAAACATCTTGATAGTATATTGAAAACATTGTCAATTTATCATAATTTATATCGAATCTGTTTAAATAAACAATGAAAGTAAATATATTCTATGTAACATTTTATAACCCTAAGAAACTTTATACAACTCCCTGCTCCCCCCTCCCCCGCATATACCTATACTTGTATGTATATATAGATATATGCATAGATACATGTACATAATATATTAACCACTTCTGTAATTTGACCTTAATAAATTGTAGTTTTGTATTTATCGGTAATATGATTTTATTTTATTTTTTGTTTTTTTTTTGTTTGTTTGTTTTGAAAACCATCAATAGCATAGCAACCATATGACCGTTGCTACAGAGAATCATGTTATGAAAATTTGTAAAAAGTAATTCATTTATTTATATTGAAGTATATGAAAATGATTATATTTGAGGTAATTTACACGGGCGGGATATATGTATGCCAACAAGGACTGATTATGATTCAATTAAAAATACTAACATTGCACAAAAAAGTGGTTATCAGGACTCAGTAGCTGAGTGGATAACGCGATGGTGTTTGAAGTGAATGGTACTGAGTTGGAGTCCCAGAGTCAACATCAACTTTGAGATGCAGGTACATTCAGCTGACGAGTCCCAAATGGGACGAAACGCGCGTCAAACTTCATTCCACTGCTAGCTTCTATCCATCATTGCTTACGACAATCAATAATGTTTACTCCATATCACAAATTTAATGAATTCAACTATGTGAATTATTGGATCCTGACATGATAGTTTAAATATGATGCACTTGTATATTATTCTTCGGAACTGTACAATAACTTTTGGATGTTCATATCATGGATCGTTTTCTGATCAAATAAATTACATTTATCTGATACTAGACTGTAAAGGTTATTGGCTCAAATAGTTGATATGAACTCGGTATAGAGTAAGGACCATAAGTTCAGTGTTTCTGTTGAGAGACAGAATGACAGCAGATAATGAGAGAATTTGGAAACTAACTTTCATAATTGTTTTTGATTGAGATTATGACCCGATTGATGTTAGACAACCATTGAAAACCTGAAAGCACTGCACGGCCGTTTCGTCCTATTGTGAGACTCCTCAGAAGTGCGCATCCACGATCTCGCCCCCCGCGAGAATCGAACCCAGGGCCTTCAGTATCGCGCGCGAACGCTTAACCTAATGGGCCACTGAGCTGGTATCCAACGATGTTAATAATTGTGAGTCTTAACATAAGATGGCCTGTTTGAATATCTGGGTTATCTATTTCTTCCATATGGGTATTTCAACAAGTTATCTGCTTTTGTTTGTTTGCTTGTTTGTTTAAACACATCATTATGCCTATTAGTATCATAACTTATTGAGGTGAGACATTTCACTGTACAACTTACAAAACAGCTCAAACAGAGACATCGTAGTTTCTGGCAATATGCAGAGAAAAGAATGTTTATTATCGAGATATCAATTCCTGGACTACTAACATCTAATTGGTGATCACTCAATGTTTATCATCAGAATCAACTAAGAAGTAAGAAACGGAAACTTGTTGAAATACATTATGCTGAGAATTCTAATATTGTACCAAAAATATAATATTGAATAAAGCCATTACTAATAAGAATGATAATCTCTATTGTCTTTTCTTCATATTGGCATTTTAGTCTCTTTCTGTTGCAATAAATTACAGTTAACAGCTATTCTTCAGTCATAGTAGACAGTCATCCCAGTAACAGTAAGCATCATTTAGTTTAGGTTATAACAATGAATTATCTAATCCTTGATCAAGTCAATACAGTTTTCAATAGTATTTAGTAAGCATGGACAACTTGAGAGGGGTGCCAATTAGTACTACATAGAATAATTAATCAAGTTCACACTGAACCTTCTTGATAGAAAACTAGAATCATGTCATACAACACAGTTACTTTCATAAGTTTGTTTCCTAACTGTTTCTCTTTATTCTGACTAAATTATTATGTAATCATCTTAATTTCTCAGTTAAGTATTGAACACCATGAAAAGTTAGATACTTTATTTTAATATTAATAATTTAATTTGTCACCGGTTCAGTGGTCTAGTTGGTTAAGCACTGGAACGCAAGACTGATAGATCCTGGGTTCGAATCTCGCGGGGGGGGGCGGGTTCGTGGATGCGCACTGTCACATAGGAGTCCCATACTAAGATGGGACGGCCGTCCAATGCTTTCAGGTTTTCAATGGTGGTATAGCTTCAATTAACTTATAATTTCAATTATTGAAATTTTCACAAATGTCTAAAACTTACATATGATTATTAACTAAATCAATTCACTGTTTATTTACTATACAATTGAAGATAATTAGTAAAGACTCATTTATCCAAATTCTTTGTTAATTAATTCATGTCAATTAGATTTATCTTTACTTTTGAAATAATACATGATCTCTGTGGAATTTGAACCGCCTATCTATCGGTATCACAATCAAAAGAGCAAAAACACTATTACACAACTATTGGATCCGATAGTGACGTTGATTGAGTTGAATTTACTATTATAGGGAAAGCGAATTTATTGTTTCAAGAAACATTATTAGCTTACGTAATATGATGGATTCATTTCTTGTTCATTTTTAATTTAGAAAAAGTTTTTTAAAAGTTTTCATTTCTATATTTGAACTGGTTAGCGTTTTTTTTTAACGATTTAGTTTTCTACAGGGGTGGGGTCGCTAACCATATACCCAACCCAATACCTTTATCTAGACTTCGAACTGGCAATAGCTCCAGAGAGGATTCAGACGAAGATATTATCGGTAACAACCTACTGTATAAGAGAACAAACCAGATTCCAGTGGAGGAAGAATCGCTGGAAGTGGATAGGATACACATTGAGGAAAGCACCTAACTTCATCACAAGGTAAGCCCTCACTTGAAATACTCAAGACCAAAAGAGAAGTGGAAGACCAAAGAACATATTACGCCGGGAAATGGAGATAGACATGAGAAGAATGAACAAGAATTAAATAGAACTAGAAAGCAAGGCCTAGGACAGAGTGGGTTGGAGAATTCTAGTCGGTAGCCTATTCTCCATTGAAAGCAATAAACGTAAATAAAAAAAAAGTAAATGCTTAGACTATAATGTAAATTAAAGACTATCATAATACGAAACTAAACTCGAATGTCAATTAAAGCTAAACCGACATGGAAAACATGGAAGCACTGGAAGGCCGTTTCCCTCTAGTATGGCATTGCTCAGCAGTGCGCATCCATGATCCCGCCTTTCGAGATTCGAACACAGAATCTACCAGTCTCACGCGCAAATGCTTGACATCTACACCACTGAGCCAGTTGGCATCCAACGGTGTTCATGTTTAACTTCAACTAATCCACGGAATTGAACGACACATCCATCATTATCTTCAGTGAGTTACTATCTCCACTGGTCACTACTTCTCACTCAAACTCCAGGAAATAACTCCTGAAGCCATTCACTAGTGAGCATACTTTGATTCCTATCAGAAAGAAAATTTTGTAGATATTATAATCATTACAATAGTTGACATCATGAGTCAATGTAGAATGTATCTTGACCTAAAACGATAGGAGACCACTTTACCTATGATATTAAAATTGAAAAAAAAAAAGTTTTTGTTTTTGTCCTTTTTTTCAATCGAAATCCATTTCATTTTTAATGTATAACACAAACAGTAAAAGCAAACAAACAAACAAACAAACCAATTTTGTAGAATTTTCAATGTTCTATAAAATCTGATAATAATTGATTTAATGGAGTAATTATGGGTAATAGACTTATTGCCCAGGATTAACCAATCAGAGTTAAGATAAAGTTTTTATGTATTTTATGCGAAATTTAAAATGTAATAATACATAACGCCATTATTATTATTATTATTATTATTATTATTATTAACGAAGTAATAAATGGCAATACTTAGTTCCTAAAAAGCTTGATATCAATGAAAAGAAAAATATATATATATCCAATATACTTATGAATAAATGCAGTATTAGATAGATTGTTATAAATAAATTAATATATTTGTAATATCAATGGTTAAGATTATGAGTCAGTTGAAGCTAGACCACCATGAAAAATCTGGAAGTACTGGACGGCCGTTTCGTTTTACTATGGGACTCCTCAGCAGTGCGCACCCACGATCTTGTCCCCTGCGAGATTCGAACCCTGAACCTAATGGTTTAGCGCGCGAACACTTAATCACTATACCACTGAGCCGGCTGGCATTTAACGGTGTTAATGTCTAACTTCAACCAATCAACGAAATTGAGCGACACATCCACCATTTGTCATCAGTCAGTGAGTATCTCACAACAGACCTGGTTGAATTCCATTGGTCACTGCGTTTCACTAGAACTCCAGGATATAACTTTTGAAGCCAGTCACTAGTGAGCATATGTTAATTAATATCAGATGGGTTTTGTGGATATTATAGTAATTTCAATGGTTGAGATCATGAATCAGTTGAAGCTAGACCACCATGGAAAACCTGGAAGAACTGGATAGCCATTTCGTCCTATTGTGGGACTCTTTAGCAGTGCGCATCAACGAACTCGCTCCACACACACAAACACACAAGAGATTCGAACTCAGGACCTATTGGTCGCGTGGGTGAACACTTAATCTATAGACCAATGAGCCGGCCGGCCGGCATTCAATCGTGTCAATGTCTAACTTCAACTAATTCACGAAATTGTGCCACTGTGAACTGATATCTCACAATAGACCCGGTTGAACTTCACTGGTATTGGCTTCTCACTAGAACTCCAGGAAATGCCTCTTGAAGTCAGTCACTAGTGAGCAGATGGTATAAGGTGGCGCAATTTCGTGGATTAGTTGAAGTTAGACATTAACACCATTGGATGCCGACTGGCTCAGTGATCTAGACGTTAAGCGTTCGCGCGCAAGACCGATAGGTTCTGTGTTCGAATCTCATGAGGCGGGATCATGGATGCGCACTTGTGAAGAATACCATACTAGAGTGAAAAGGCTTTCCAGTGCTTCCACGTTTTCCACGTTGGTCTAGCTTTATTTGACCCATGATTTCAACTATTGAAATTACTACAATCTCTACAAAACCCCTTCTAATATTTGTAATATCCCAATGAGTAGAATAATTAGATTTTTTGACGTTTCGTGACTTAGTTTAAGCCACTTCTTCAGAGAATACATAACTAAATCAAAATTAATCTGAATTTAAATAGTACAAAAGAACAATGCAAGAATATTATATGCGATCAATCAAAAACACAGGTCTGAACAAGCCAGTGTCATGTCATTTCGGTCAAGGTGATTTATAAACGACATGTATGTAAATTTGCGTTCGTGTGTGTGTACTGTTTAAGAATGAAAAATTGTTGTGTGACATATATGATAAGAAAGGATAGAGTTTAATTTGTAAGATAATATCAGACTAAGTGGCTAGGATAAATAGTCCAATTAGGATGTATGATAAGGCCTTCTTTTCTATTGCGAGAAGAAGGATTAAGCATTATATGGAACTCTTCAGCTGAAGCGTTGTACCATTTAAACTTGGATTAATTATAATTTGGTTATTTATTTATTCTTTGAAGAAGTGACTTACACTAAGTCACGAAACATCAGAAAATTTAAATTTTCTACTCATTCGGGCATATTACAAATATATTATTTATTTATATTCAATATACAATCAAAACTCTGCCTGGAGTTCCTCCGGGGGCTACTGCCGGTCCAAAGCCCGGATAAAGGAGGAGTGTTAGACATAGGGTTAGCGACCCCATCCTGTAAAGAACCAACTCGCTAAAAAAACGCTAACCAAAAAAAATTATTCAAACCATTTAAACTCTGCCCTGGGATTCAGAAGGTTTTCTTTCAGTAATATACAATTAAAAAGTGAATTTTATATGGTGTTTAAGCTACATCACATTATTTTTTATTTTTTTATTTTTAACACATAAGCATTTGTACAAGAAGGCACCAAATATATATGCGCCACACAAATCTCATTTGATATGTGTGAGGGCTGTGATACTGCCCGGGTGCCCAAACCGAAGCAGGTGGTTTTCTTAAGAAGCCACACCTCGAGCCTTTGACCTGAAGATCTGATCCACAAGGCAATGGAGCATCGTAAGGAGATGCAGTCCCATGGTAGCCGGTGACCAACGATTGGTTCATACTCCATTTGTTCCTTCAGGATACTGGAGCCAGCCCATGTGCACCATTGATTTGGGATCCGGTTAAAGCCGGTGCCGGACATTCGTTTTTCGTCCTCTCATTTTCGTAAACAACACTCATAGTGCGAGAAGGCAGTGAGTAGGACTTCCCTGATAGAGGCTATATACGCGTGGCCATGTGAGAGCATTTCGAGAGGGAGAGCGGACTCTCCCCACTCTCGACTGTACCAGGGCATTCGGGGGCACATCACATAATATATTTGCTCTTAAGGCAGATAATGTGTTAAGGTACTTGATATGGTTCATTGTGTCATCATGAATATTCAATGAAGCTAGAAAATATTCTTCTTTTTGTTAGTTTTACTTTGAATTTTAACTATAAGTTTTTCACATTTGCAAATAGAATGATGGCAAAGCATTGAATTATATGTGATATCAGTTCGTGATGAAAAATTTGTAAAGTGATAACTTTTATTCACATCACTAGTTTGAATCCTAATATGTTTGTATTTATGTAAACTTGCTCATTTTTCTTTTCTTATAGGGAATATTAAAGTCAGAATCTTCAATACGAACGTCAAGACAGTTTTGTTGTACGGAGCTGAAACTTGGAGAACTACAACAACAACCACCATCAAGAAGGTACAGGTATTTATCAATATTTATCTACGCAAGATACTCAACATCCATTGGTCGGATACCATCAATAATAGACTACTGTGGAAGAAAACAAACAAGCTTCTAGCTGAAGAACAAATTAGAAAAAGACGTTAGAAGTGTATAGGATATACATTGCGGAAATCATCCAACTACATCACAAAGCAAGTGCTAACTTGGAATCCTGGAGGGAAACGGAAAATTGGAAGGCCGAAGAACTTGCTGTGTCGGGAATCGGAAGCAGATATGAAAAGAATGAATAGCAAATGGAAAGAACTGGAAAGGATTGCCGAGGACAGGATTGGATATAGAATGCTTGTGGTTGGCCTTTGCTCCTCTACGAGGGGTAACAGACGTAAGTAAGTCAAGTAAGTTGTAATGTTAATTGTTATTTAACCGGGAACTTTTTTTCTGATTGGTTGATAGGTATACTTCAGCGATTTGATTTCAGCTTTTCGAATTTACATATGTTATGTGTGTTGAGAAGAAAAAACAAATCAATCTACTCTATATTAGTTGCTTTCTGTTTAGACAAACTTTAACTTCGTTAACCTTCATATTCGAACATATTTGTAATCCAATGAGAAGGATAATAGTTAGTTATAGTAAGTATCTATCATATTATTGTGCATTTATACCAAATTGCCAATTCAGTTATTTCAATGGTTAAGATCATAATTCAGTTGAAGCTAGACCACCATGGAAAACCTGGAAGCACTGGACAGGCGTTTCGTCCTACTGTGGGATACCTCAGTGACAGTGCGCATCCACGACCTCGCCCCCAGCGAGATTCGAACCCAGGACCTACTGGTTTCGCGCAATCTCAACAAAACCACTTCTGATATTAATTCAGTTATTCATTAAGAATCAGTACGAGAATACAATAAAATTATTAGATCATTATATCATATTTTTGAATAATTTATGTATTATCGAATACATAAGTTGTTATGGTTCTGAATAACTGAAATGTGTTCTAGTGAGAAGTTGTGAATTGAATAATGTCAGATCATTATTGAAAACCTAAAAGTACACAATAGGTCGTTTTGTCCTATTTTAAGACTATCTAGTAGCACCTAACCTAAATCCTGAACGTAAAATTTCAACGTGGGATCTTTGCTCTCGTTTATGAACTGTTCCAGATTTTTCATGATCGTCTAACTAATTGTTTACTTGGACTAGTTTTACAGTATTATAATAACTTGAAAGGGAACAAAAGTACCTTTCAAAAGCTTGTTCCACAATATTTCTTCATTAAATGAATAATTATGTATGGTTAACTTCCTAAAATACTCATTTACCTAGGTCTAATACAAGCTTTATTCAAATTATCAAGATTTTCATGTCATCAGTGAGACAATTACTCACTTAAGACAATGGAAGATGATTGTGCAATATCATGTATTGATTGAAGGTATACATCAACATTGTTGAATTCCGGCTCAGTGATCTAAAGTCAAAGTGTTCACTTACTTGACCAAAGGTCTTGAGTTGAATTTCTGCGCAGAAGATCGTAGATACACATTGCATAGTAGTTCCATACCATGACGAAGCGACCGTTCAGTGTTTCCAGGTCATCCAATGATCATCTAACTTTGATCGGTTTTCTGAATCATAAATGAGTGTTAAGTAATAAGAGTTTCAGAAAACAAATGGAACTTCAATGTCGAAGATTAAGGCAATCTCTATCGCATAAATCAATTTTCATTTATAATAATTCAAAATATCAGACAAATTTCAGTAGGGTGTTTTGTGGAGATTTTAGTAATTTTATAGTTGAATTCATAAGTCGATTGAAGCCAGATCAACATGGAAAACCTGGAAGCACTGGAAGGCTGTTTCACTCTAGTATAGCATTCCTCAGCAGTTCGCATCCAAGACCCCGCCTCGCGAGATTCGAACACAGAATCTATCAGCCTCGCGCGCAAACGCTTAACATCTACACCACTGAGCCAGTTGGCATCCAACGGTGTTCATGTCTAACTTCAACTGATCCACGAAATTGAGCGACACATTCACCATTATCTCCACTGAGTTACTATCTCCACTGGTCACTTCTCACTCAAACTCCAGGAAATACCTCCTGAAGCCATTCATTAGTGAGCATATATTGAATAATATCAGAAATGGGTTTTTGTGAATATTATAGTAATCACAATAGTTAAGATCATGAGTCAATTGAAGTTATACCATCATAGAAAACCTGGAAGCATTGGACGATCAAGCTTCAACTGACTCATGAATTCAACTATAAAATTACTAAAATCAACACTAAAGCCCCTACTGAATATTTATCTGATATTTTTAAGAATTACAAATAATACCAACTTGTGCAATTGAGTGAAGTCTAATTCTAGGATTCAGGTACATCCAGATAACGAGTCTCAAATGGGCAAAACTAGCGTCCTGGATTCCAGTGCTAGCCATCATTGAATTTTGTTTATAAAAGAAGTTTCAAATTCATATGCTTCCTAGGGTTTGATCATTATAAAAAATATACTTTTACTCTATGGATATCGATACTACTTATATTATAGGTTATTGATAATCCATATGATTGTAACAATGTATGATATAATTTGAATTTTGAGGAATTACTTCGGTTACAACAGAAGAAATGAACGTCTTCGTAACAAGTATCAAATAGAAATATTAATCTGTCTATGGTTTTGTTTTTGTTAATTGGCTATAATTATATTATAACATTAAATAAAATGAAACACAATAACAATTGACATCGATTTATATGTAACTTGCAAGGTGATAGAGACTCATGGATTTAGAGATGATGGAGAAGTTTTGTAGCTCAGGTGGATGATTTTGATAGAGTTTTGTTCTGTGAGTTGGATAGTTTGGTCGTGGAGCTTCCAGATAGAAGTTTGTGCCGATGATGTCTTGTTCAGAAGAACGATGAAAGCTCCACGACCAAACTATTCAGCTTAGAGAACAAAACTCATTGATTTAATTCATACCCATGGAGACTGTGTTATATTAAAACCACTGATAATAAGTTCTGATTTGAAAAAAAGAAAAGAAATTACTTTTAATATCATTCCTTATTTACCAGTTTGCTACTATTCAATTGAATCGTTTGAGAAGACGGGATAATTTGGATGTGGTATGAATGCATAATGAGTCCTATACCAAAATAAAACAGAGTCTAATTCTTCTATGGTTCTAATAATGATCGTTTTGTTAAATCCATTTCTTGATATGAAATGTTGTCAAAGTAAACCATAAAGACAAATTACAATTCGAGAATATTAAACAGTTATAAGGATTTACCTGACTATTAAATAACATGAAATATGAATATTATAGCAATTTATTAGTTGAATTCATGAGTCAATTGAGGCTAGATCAACATGAAAAACCTGGAAACACTGGATGATTGTTTCATCTTATTGTAGGACTCCTCAACAGTGCGCATCCACAATACTACTCCGCCAGATTTGAACAAATGGAGTTCAGCAAGGTCTTTTATAAGATAATAACTCACTGATGACAATGATAAATGTGTTACTGAATATCATTAATTAGTTGATGTTACACATTAACATTATTGAATGTCGACTGACTCAGTGGTCTAGATGTTAAGCATTTGCACGTAAAACCGATAGGTCTAGTGTTCGAATCTCGAGAGGCAAGATCATGGATACACACTGCTAAAAAATACCATACTAAGATAAAATAGCCTTCCAGTGTTTCCAGATTTTCCATATTAATCTAGCTTCAATTGACTCATGATTACAACTATTAAAAATAATCAGTAATTTAAACAAATCTCAATATGAAAGATCATATTATAACTTTTGTGATAATAGTGTAACATACAAACAAACAAAAAATAATGAGAACAATTAATTTTACATAAAAACATGTTCTAACATTTGTAACCATAATAATAAAAACTCTTCTTTATATCAAATATCTTTAAACTATGAGTTTCACTAGTCTAGTAATTAGACTATAAGAATATATATATATATATATATATATATATATATATATATATATATATATATATATATATATATATACAGATAGATATCCTAAATTATATCCTTCTCAAATTATTTCCCTTGGCAACAATTTTCCCGCTTTTTTTTAAAAAATTTAAATTAAAAAATATATATATATATATTTTTAGAAAAAACCCACACATAACAAGATACCACCACATAATGTCTGCAATTAATTTTGTAAAGAAAAAAGAGAAAAAAAAATTTTTTTTTCTCCGCCTTAATCCATTTTATGTGAACCATAGATAGATACAGTTCCTTCCTTCCTTTCTCCCTCCCCCCCCCACTAGTATAATTATTTATTTCATAATTATGATTATTAATAAATAAATTACTAATGAAATTGAAATTTTTACAACCGGAATTTATTAAATAATAGAATTAAAAGCAAATGAATTACTTATATTATGTAATATATATATATATATATATGTAATATAATACGTTCCATGATAATATCCGTCTAATAAGTAATATGTAATATTTTTTTTAAAAAATGTAGTAAATCTTTCCTATTCCATTTATAGTTACTAATATGATGGTAACAAAACTGTAATAATTTCAACAGTTGAGATCATGAGTCAATTGAAGCTAGACCACTATGGAAAACCTGAAAGCATTGGATGGCTGTTTCGTCCTATTGTGGAACTCCTCAGCAGTGTGTATCCATGATCCCTCCCCTTGCGAGATTCGAACCCAAGACCTACTGGTTTTGCTCGCGAGCACTTAACGACTAGAACACTGAGCCGGCCGGCATCCAACGGTATTAATATCTAATTTCAACTAATCCACGAAATTGAGTGACACATTTTTCATTGTCTTCAGTGAGTTACTATCTCACAACAGACCTGGTTAAACTCCACTGATCACTACTACTCACTAGAACTCCAAGATATACCTGTTGAAGCCAGTCACTAGTGAGTATATGTTGATTAATATCAGAAGGGGTTTTTTGTGAAGATTGTAGTAATTTCAACAGACCACCATGGAAAACCTGGACAATTACTGGACAGTTACAATTCAAATTAATAGTATATTTTATATCTTTGATTGTTTATGTATACGTATATGCCACCGAAATCTAGTTCAATACAACTCAAACGATATCACCTCTCCATTTCATACTCATGAATATGTGACAAACAATAGAATTGAATAATGTCAATATGACAACTGACTACCATCTTCACTACTGCTTTCCTCCGAAGATCTGACTAACAAAAACTCTCAAAATATATGAAACATGATTATATTGTTGATAGTGAATATCTCTGGAGTTTCATACAACATAAATCGCTGGTTGTCACTGCTGTATAGACATTTAGTGGATAAGACTGATATGTTCGAGAACAATCATACTTTCATTGATCACCACTCACACTCAACACATAGATCTCGCAATAAAACATATATGAACTCTTCACAAAAACAAATAATTCTCACCGACCAGAATGAATTCAAGTTGATTTGTATCCGTCATTAACACATATCTAAAATTGCAACCAATCAATGTAACGGGATAGATTGAAAGGAGATCGAACAGAATGGAATGAGATGTCAGTATGTATTGTTTAAATTGGAAGTGATTTATGTGAACAAGGGACTGGATTCAACTAGACGATAATCAATCATATTGTGGGAACATTGTAAGTAGATTAGTGTTAGTTTGATACTGTTCAAAAACAGTGCACACTCACAATTGCAACAGATGAAGGATTTAATGTTTGTCTTCCTTTATCTATCTATCTATCTATCTATCTATCTATCTATCTATCTATCTATCTATTTATCAGTATGACGTAAGAATGACCGGCTAATATAAGTGTGTATAAGATAATGTGAAACAGAGATGAGAGTATATTGAAATATTTTCCACACTGCTAATTAATTGATCTTCAACGAGTTATGTCATGTACTTGTACATATTATAGCGAACGATAACACTAATGGGGACAACCGGATGTATTTGAACAGTCAGTCAGTAACAACATGGAACTTCGTACGTACGTACATCAGTTCGAGTTGCCATACCACATTAGCACAGAGATCCAGTTATCGATTCAAATCCCATAGTGTCAGTGGTAGTGAAAGTATAAGTAGTGATAGGGAACATTAAGGTTTTATGATCTTATGCAAGGAGTATAATCCAGTGGAATAAATTTGGAAAGAAAATAAAGGACATGAAGAATTCAGAAAATTAGAGTTTGGGAGAACACAAAGAGTGGATGCATCTGTGCGTCATTGCAAACGATGTTGAGTCATGTCATTCAAGATCTCTAACCATCGGTTGACACGTTTTGCAGACTTCAACCAGGTAGTCTACACCTACCAACATGGCTCACTCTGTCCACTTGTCAGTGACTTCACGGATTTGTGCCACGTTTTGGTCTGACCGCCCCTCACTTTCTTCCAACCTACTCCTACACCATAAAACATTGCACTTCGGGGAAGTCGGTGGTTGGCTATACGTAACACATGAATCAGCCATCTCAACTGATGAAGTCTCACTACTTCAGCAATTGATTTGCCATCCTTACCTAGTACTCATTCCCTAACAACTGAGTTATTTACTCGGTCGTCCAAGGATATACGAGCAATATTTCGAAGACACCTATGATCAAATACTAGTAACCTACGAATATCCTCTACTCTTACCGTCCATGATTCACTGCCATAAATTAGGACGAAACGAACTGCTGTGCAGTAAACACGTCCTTTGGTTGATAGAAATGTGTTTGAACACAAAATTGCAGAACATTTTTATTAAAATCTAACAACCATACAGTAAATACTTCATTTGCAAGGTATCAATCAATTGTCTCAATCACTTTCTGTTCTCGTTTTATTCTTTTTGAACTTCTTAACCTTTCACCACCAAGCATTTCACTTTCGATTGACGATATATACTACTTATATCTGTTAATATCAGTAGCACATATCTATATATCTATATATAGATATACATAATCAAGTAATATGATCTGATTAAATTTAATCAATAAAAACAATGAATAGGATTTACTTAAATGTATAGAATTCAATTAAATTGAATTATTCTTAATATAACTAAATGAATAATGAAATTGATCCATTTGAAGAGAAATACAAAAACAAGTGACCTGTTTAACATTCACATATGTTCAATGTTCTTTGGAACAAACAATCATTTAATTTTTATACAATTAGTTCCGTTTATAAACAAATATAAATATAGAATAATATGAATTCATTATTGTTGTCGTGGTTACATATCATCAGCTGCTTACAATCATTGATATGTACATTGAGACAAGTTAACATTGAGATAAGAAATAGTATGGAACAATTGACATAAGTGAATGTAAAGAATTGGAATGATAAAAGTGTGTGCAAGAACAGATATGAGGTTATTTGATGTTAGAATCAAGGAAACATTAAGGATGGGTAATGTAATCGTTAAGTGGAGTTCAGAGACAGATAAGATCAATTATGAGATAATTTTAGAGGTAATGAAGGTTTTTGATGAAGTTTTGTTCTCTGAGCTGGATGGTTTAGTTGTGGAGATTTCATCATTCTTTTGAACGACATCATCATCAGCAGCACAAACTTCAGATAGAAGTGACTGCTTATTAGTAGTCAAACGCCATGACATTTCCTCACTTCTATCAATCCACGAGGACAACTGTGGACACTTATTTGACTGGAAAAATGTGAAAATCTTAGATAGAGGAAATTCAAAAAACACCAGAGAATTCTTAAAAGATTGGCACTCAGATCAATCAGCAATCAACAAACACATTGAAATTAATCCAATCTATCAATCAATCAGGAAAATTATGCACAAACATAAGAACAAATATCAAGCCAATGGTATATACAACCAAAACAAAGATATTAACAATAACAAGTTTAAGTTCAACAAGAATCAGTCAACATCGAGGTCTACAGCACAAGTTGTGAATCACATATGGAGGAATCTGAACGCTTCACTTCTATCTGAAGTTTATGCTGATGATGTCGTTCGGGAGGATAATGAAAGCTCCACAACTAAACCATCCAGCTCAGAGAACAAAACTCCATCAAAATCATCCACCTGAGCTAAAAATCTTCTCCACCATCTCAATGAACGGTTGACATAAGATTCATGGAATTAAGAACTAATAAGTTGGATTACGTAATAATTGAATAGAATTTGAAGAATTCATCTAATTTATGAGAGAATCGAGTGAGTGGAAAGGTGTTGATGAAGGGGTAGTTTAAGAATTCGGTAATGACAAAATCAAATTGAATTACCAGAGTAATAATAAGTTTATTACTACTGTCTATTTTTGAATACATAGATCAAGTTTGGGTATTTTGGCTTCAGCAATGAGGAATGTCAATGGTATACTATGGTATGGTATTTTATTTAATTATTACGTAATCCATTTTATCAGTTTTTAATTCCATGAATCCTTTATTACCTGTAAAATGATCACATAATTCATCTTATCTGTCTCTGAACTCCACTTACCGATTACATCACCCATCCTTAATGTTTCCTTGATTCTAACGTCAAATAGCCTCTTATCTGTTCCTGCACACACATATATTTATATATAGATATTATTGATAACCTTTATCATTCTCATTGTTTATATTCACTTATGTCAATTGTTCCTCACTAACTATGTAACAGTCAATAACATTAATATTAAAAGATGATTATGTGATCATATTGTAAACTGTATGAAGGTCTGGAGGGTAAAATTTTTTGGTGTGAATAGAAGAAACAAGAAGTCTTGACAAATTATGAAAGCCTGTTTCAAAGCTATTGTAATTTAAACATAATATTTTGTACTGTATTTCTTAAGCTTATCTTCAGTTTTGGACATAATTGTATTTATCCTAAGTCTGTTGTGAGATATCAGCTTACTGAAGACAATGGTTTACGGTGGCGAAACTTCGTGGATTGGTTGGAGTTAGACATTAACACCGTTGGATGCCGACTGACTCAGTGGCCCAGTGATTAGGCGCCTGATGCGAGACTGGTAGGTCCTAGCTTCGAATCTCGCGGGGGACGGGATCATGGATGCGCACTGCTGAGGAGTCCCATACTATGACGAAACGACCGTCAAGTGCTTCCAAGTTTTCCATTGTGGTCTAGCTTCAATTGACTCATGATCTCAACTACTGAAATTACTATAATATTCACAAAAACCAATTTTGATAGTAAAATAAATTTGTTTAGTTGCCTAAGAATTGTCATTTAACATTATTCATTTTATTATCAGAAGGGGTTTTGTGGAGATTGTAGTAATTTAAATAGTTGAGATCATAATTCAATTGAAACTAGACCATCATGGAAAACCTGGAAGAACTGGATGGCCATTTCGTCCCAGTATGGGAATCCTCAGCAGTACGCATCCACAATCTCAGCATTCTGAAATGTTTCGAAATATTGATATTATCATTTCATGTATCTATTGAATAGTTTGTTTAATTGAAAAAAAATTAAAACTGTATTCATTTAAACATACTCCAACCTGACTATCATGTAACATAGTCTTCTATTGAATATCATGAAAGTTTGGTTTTGATGATCTTATCATGAATAAGACTTAAAATGGCTTCCATTTGTCTAATCTTTACAATTTCATTCGATTATTTGTTCGACATTATGTATACTAATACAGTGCCCCCAAATGCCCTGGTACGGCCGAGAGTGGGGAGAGTGCGCTCTCCCTCTCGAAATGCTCTCACATGGCCATGCGTATATAGCCTCTGCCAGGGAAGTCCTACTCACTGCCTTCTCGTGGCGGGGGTGTTGTTTACGAAAATGAGAGGACGAAAAGCGAATGTCTGGCGCTTTAACCGGACCCCAAACCAATGGTGCACATGGGTTCCAGTATCCTGCGGGAACAAATGGCGTATGAACCAATCGTTGGTCACCGGCTACCATGGGACAGCATCTCCTTACGATGCTCCACTGCCTTGTGGGTCAGACGTTCAGGTCGAAGGCTCGGGATGTGGCCCCCTAAGACAACCAACTGCTTCGGTTTAGGCACCCGGACAGTATCACAGCCCTCACACAAATCAATTGAGATTTGTGTGGCGCATATGTATTTGGTGCCTCCCTGTACCTATACTTATGTGTTAAAAATAAAAATAAAAAATAATACTAATACATTACTCGGTTGTTTTCTTTTATATAGAATTAATATAAAAGACTTTGAGACAAGATGATAATCTAAGTAGTGTTAATCATTATCACAAAAGTACAAATTTAAGTGAAACTACTAACACATAATACTGTTAGACCGACTATGTTCCTCCACAACGAGTTACAATTGTAAGTACTATTTGCATAAAACTCTAACAGTGCCATGAATTAGTGTAATCTATCACAAAAATGCATCGCTGTTTGATTTCACAATTTTATTTACACATTAAACATATACAAAGTCTTAACCAATGGTTTATAATGTGAAAGAAGATAAAACATATTTGCCTTCAATATATATTTTGATGATTATTCAAACTTGATTTCTAACTCTTACTACTCTATTTCTGATTAATCAATTTAAGTAGTAACATTGGACATTACATATAACTCAAAAGATAGAAAATAATGTTTATTTGAATAGTCTTTTAAACAACAACAACAACAACAACAACACTATAAGAGGTTGACTAAATAAGATAGACCATAAGAATTACAATTAAAACCTTATGGAGACAAGAAATCACAGACAAGGAGATTAGAATGAACAAAATGGAACATCAGTGTAGGAATCGATAAGTAAACGCTGATAATGTTCTCCAGAAAACAAAAAGAAAAATTAACAGATTTAGCTCAATATACGAAAATATTCATAGGAGCTGTGAATTGATTCAATTATTTATTGATTTTATTTAAACAATTAAACATTGATACAAGGAGGTAGCAACACATAAATCATTCGATTTCTGTGTGAGGGCTAGGATATTACCCGGGTGCCGAAAACCAAACAGGTGATTTTGTTAAGAAGGTCACACTCAGTGTTTCCGACCTAAAGGTCTGATCTTTATGGCACTGAAGCAACGTCAGCAGATGTAGTCTCATGGTAGTCGGTGACCAATGATTACTTCATATACCATTTGTTCCTTCAGCATTCTAGAGCTCATGTACACCATTGGTTTGGAATAAGGGTTTTTCAATTCCACTTGGTGAATTCTCCGTGTTCACCTACCGGGTTAAATCACCGGACATTCACATGTTGTCCTCTCAATGTCATAAACAACACCCCCACCACAAAAAAGCAGTGAGTAAGACTTTCCTAGCAATTGTCGTATGCATCAAGACCATCGGTTCAATTATCATAAATCACCCTAAATTCGGTGATGTCAGTTTATGACCAACTAATTCATTAAGAAATTAATGTGAATGATCTTGTTAAACATGTCCAAACATATTCAATAATAAATATGTTAATAATAATGATAATTGTAGTGTCGGTTGACATGTTAATTCCTCATATATCTTATTCTAGCTTTCGAACAGACCAATCTATTCATTCTACTTCAGTCATATCTTCAACTTGTTAATTATTCGCTCATCAATCTTCCCTGGTTTTATATGGGTGAATATGTGTGTGTACATTTCCTTATCCCATTACTCATCACATATTTGTAACTTATTTTCATGTGGTTATAAATGTTGATTAACTCTTGACTAAATGGGAGTTGGCCTACCCGCCATCTCCACTGTGCGTCGTTTCACTTCTCTCTATTTCATTCGCTTCATATACAAACTATATGTATATCAATACTGCATTCTCGTTATTTCAATTATTGACTAATACAATTTAAGTCGATGATTATATAAGAGAATAGGCGATATATATATATATATATATATATATATATATATATATATTTCGACAACGATCAAAATAGAGTCAGATCTCTAGCCACTAAATTGGAGAGTATCCATCAACAAACATTATTCGTTCCTAATTGTAGTCAAGCGGAAGGGTCCCAGTAAATAATAATAATAACAACAATATTAACAACAACAACAACAACAATAACAAACATAATCATTACCTTGGTCTACCTCTAAGCATATAATATGCATCAAGATTTTCCATATATTTATTAAATGCATCACTTGTATAAAATAATGACATTAGTTTAGCTAATGCTTGAGCACGTTGTTGATCATTTTGTATTGTTAAAGGATTATTATTATGATTAGGATTATTACTATTTAAATTTAATTCATCTCCATGAATTAATATTAAATGAGATTGAAATAGAATTAATTTTATTAGTAATATAAGTAGTATACTCATAGAATTCATTGATTTCATATTCCAATTTAATGAAATTTGTTTATACATATGACAAAGCATAATGATTTATTTGTATAATTTAAAATATTGAAAATATTTATTTCTTGAATTAAAAAAGTAATGCTTAAACAACTAAATTGTTTATTTATAATAAAATCAAAACTAGATTATGATTTGTTAGAATGAATTGTATTCTATCAATGTTGATTGGTTAATTTATATTTCCCACTAGAAAAAAAAGTTTTTTTGTTTTTTTTTTAAATTTTTTTTGCAAAAAACATGATTTTGATGAATGATTTTTATATATTAATAGGGATGATATTAAGTAATGATTTGATAGATCTTATGTTAGAATAGGCTTTCAAATGCTTTGATAATGGTCGAGAATGGAAAGAGTCATATGACTATTGGTATATAACCTATGAGATCATGTATTTTATTGTTATTTAGATTTGAGAATGTTTATTGACAGATAGTCTCCAATTTAGTGGCTAGAGATCTGACTCTATTTTGATCGTTGTCGAAATATATACATATATATATCGCCTATCCTCTTATATAATCATCGACTTAAATCGCATTAGTCAATAATTGAAATAACAAGAATGGACTATTGATATACATATAGTTTGTATATGAAGCGAATGAAATAGAGCAAAGTGAAACGACGCATAGTGGAGATGGCAAGTAAGCCAACTCCCTTTTAACCAAGCATTGATCAATATTTATATCCACATGAAAATAAGTTACAGTTATGTGATGAATAGGAGAAAGAAAAGGTACACACACATATTCACCCATATAAAACCAGGGAAGATTGATGAGCGAATAATTAACAAGGTGAAAATATGACTGAAGTAGAATGAATAGATTGGTCTGTTCGAAAGATAGAATAAGATATATGAGGAATTAACATGTCAACCGACACTACAAACCACTGACAGGGAAGTCCTACGAAATTGAAAGGACGAAATCTGAATGTCCGGTGATTTAATTCGGTAGGTGGACACACAGAATTCATCCTAGTGGAGTGGAAAAACCCTGATTTTTAAACCAATGGTGTACATGAGCTCTAGCATAATGAAGGGAGAAATGGCATATGAAGCAATCGTTGGTTATCGGTTACTATGTGACTACATCTGCAGACGTTGCTTTAGTGCCTTGTGGATCAGGCCTTTAGGTGAAAGTTTCCGAGTGTGGACCTCTTTCACAAAACCACCTGTTTCGTTTTAGTCAACAGGATCGTATTCCAACACTTACATAAATCAAATGATATATGTGTTGCCTATCTATTTAGTGCCTCTTTCTACCAATATTTATGTGCTTGAATAAATAAATAAATTACTAAAAAAGTTGGTACTTTTGACTTGATGTTTATTCTAGTAAAATAATTTCTGAGAAAAGTTTTCCTCCGTTGTTTTTTTTTCTTTTTGCGATAGACTCATTTATTTTATTCCTTTAAAATGACTGACGATTAAAAAATTAACATTTAAAGAAAACATTTTAATTTATTCGTAAATGTCAATTAAACAGATTGTGGAGATTATTAAAGTTTTGATTGAGATCTTGAAACAATCGATGTTAGATAACCAATGATAACATAAAAGCACTGGACAGCCGTTTTATGCTAGTATGGTACTGCTCAGAAGTGCCCATCCACAATTTCACCGCTCGAAATACGAACATCGGGCTTTCGGTTTCGCGAACGAACACTTAACCTCTAAACCAGTAGTGTGTATCCACGATCTTGCTTGTGGGATTTGTCTAATAAAAAATTAATCGAAAAAATACCAGCAAATATTAGAAATAAATATATAATCTCTAAGATAAAAAATGGCATACTAACGATAGTAGTTATTCTCATATTTCCAAATTTAATTCAATTGTGTAGAACATACTATAGTCCCTAAATAGATCTCTATGAGATCACCTAATAATCACCTTATACAAAAAGATAGATAGATAGATAGATAGATGGATGTGTGGATTGATAGATAGATAGATAGATAGATAGATAGATAGATAGATGTGTGGATAGATAGATAGATAGATAGATAGATAGATGAAGGAAGACAGACATCAAATCCTTCATCTGTTGCAATCGTGAGTGTGCACTGTTGTTGAACAGTATCAAACTAACACTAATCTACTTACAGTGTTCCCACAATATGATTGATTATCGTCTAGTTGAATCCAGTCCCTTGTTCACATAAATCATTTCCAATTTAAACAATACATACTGACATCTCATTCCATTCTGTTCGATCTCCTTTCAATCTATCCCGTTACATTGATTGGTTGAAATTTTAGATATGTGTTAATGACGGATACAAATCAACTTGAATTCATTCTGGTCGGTGAGAATAATTTGTTTTTGTGAAGAGTTCATATATGTTTTATTTCGAGATCTATGTGTTGAGTGTGAGTGGTGATCAATGAAAGTATGATTGTTCTCGAACAATTATTTTGTTCTACTGTGGGACTCTTCAGCAGTGATCCCTCATCGCGAGATTCAAACACAGTACCAATCAATCTCGCGCGCGAACGATTAACCTTCAAACTACTGTGTCAATCGGCATCCAACCGTCCAACACTCCTGATGAATCTCATAATCGGACAAAATAGCCTTTCAGTGTTTCCAGGTTTTCCATCATGATCTAGCTTTAATGGACTCATGAATTCAACTATAAAATTACTAAATATTTCCACAAATCTCCTTCTGGTAATAGCAATATTAGTTTAAAAAAATACAAAATAATACCTTAAATGAAATTGACTGGTAAATATTCTTATAAATCAATTTTTCAGAACAAATAAGTAACAAAAAACAGATTTTAATTTTTCTCACCAATCTTTCATATCAGATATACTTAAAACATTTACAAATGATTTGTGGTAAAAAGGTGGAAGATAACCATAAGGATTAAAATAGATGATAATTCATAGGAATACATTGATCAAATCATTGAAGTTGATTGAATAAATTTATAGGTATAAACTAAACAATATCTACTTTTTTAAGCAAAGATGGATAGTGGTTAGCCGTGGAATCCACGACGCCCGTCTCGTCTTATTTGAGACTCGTCAGATGGATGTACCTGCATCTCATAGTTAATGTTCACTCTGCGACGACTCGAACCCAGTACCGTTCACTTCAAACGCCATCTCGTTATTCACTTAGCTACTGAGTCCGGATGGCTACCTGATTTTGCAATCGGGTGAAGTTGAAATTCACTTAGTGTTGTTTTACTTGTATCTTCCTATTGTTATTTAAGACTGCAATTGATCAGTCTCATGTTGGCATATGTGCATCCTGTGAGGATTGCCTCGATATAGCCTTAAGTCACATGCTTTTTTAAATAAAGATGAATAGTGGCTAGCAGTGGAATCCAGGATATGGATATATTCATATTTACGTGTACAATGATTACATAATTAGGTTATCATGAACGCGCGTTTCGACATATTCGGGACTCGTCAGCTGGATATACCTGCATCCCAGAGTTGATATTCATTCTGAAACTCGAACCTAGTACCGTTCGCTCTACTGATAGTCATCATCCATCTTTGCTTAAAATCCTTGTGATTTAAGTCAATATCAAAGCAATCCTCACAGGATGTATATATACCAATAAGAGACTGGTCAATTACAGTCCTAAACATCAATTGGAAGATACAAACAAACAATAGAAAATGAATAATGAAGTCGTTTATATTGATCATGGAATCTTTAGTAGCCTGATGTGTTCGCTTGTGGTGGCGGGATCACCATTTTAGTGGCCCGTGATCTGACTCCAATTCGATCGTAATGATTGGTTGCTATCGTCTATCCTCGTATATAATCATTGACTTAAATCGCGTTAGTTAATAACGGAACTAAATAAGTCAAATAACGAGAATGGAGTTTCGAATGCATATATTTCGTATAATTGTTGATTAGACGAACGAACGGAGGAACGATGCTAAGATTAGAAAGCGAAGCTAAATTGGCGCGCGGTGGAGATGGATGGTAAGCCAACTCTCCGCTTAACAAACAGTTAATGAATATTTATAAGCCCACAAAAATAAATTACAGACATGTGATGAGTAACGGGATAAGAAGTGTACATACGCCTACGCGCTCATACAAACACAGTCAAGATATTGATAAGCGAATAATTAACAAGGTCAGAATGTGACTCAAATACAATGAATAGAATGGGCTGTCCGAAAGTTAGAATAATGAGGTATTTGGGCTTAACATAATGACAGACACTACAAATCCTTCACATATCTGGGAAGCATCGTCGATAAACAAGGAGGTTCAGATGCAGACGTCAAGGCGAGGATTGGCAAAGCTAGAGCGGCATTCCTTCAACTGAAAAACATATGGAACTCAAAACAACTTTCAACCAATATCAAAGTCAGAATCTTCAATACGAACGTCAAGGCAGTTCTACTGTACGGAGCTGAAACTTGGAGAACTACAACAACCACCATCAAGAACGTACAAGTATTTATTAATAGCTGTCTACGCAAGATACTCAACATCCATTGGCCGGATACCATCAGCAACAGCCTTTTGTGGGAGAGAACAAACCAGCTTCCAGCTGAAGAGGAAATTAGGAAAAGATAGTGGAAATGGATAGGACATACATTGAGGAAATCATCAAACTGCATTACGAGACAAGCGCTAACTTGAGATTGTGAAGGGAAGCGGAAAAGAGGAAGGCCAAAGAACACATTACGTCGGGAAATAGAAGCGGATATAAAAAGGATGAATAACAACTGGAAAGTGCTAGGAAGAATTGCCCAGGACAGTGTTGGATGGAGAATGCTGGTGAGCGGCCTATGCTCCTTCACGAGGAGTAACAGGCGTAAGTAAGTAAGTAAATAAGTTATATTGATCAGTTACTTCTGAAATGATTTTTATAAATTCCAATGAGTAGCTATGATTGTATGTTCAACAAAAACTAGAAAGCAGTAATACAACTGATTTATCACCGACAAGTGGCCAATATTATTTTTGTCTAATCCTTTAATAAAATTTGCAGCGTGACTGCTATTCTATGTGATATGACAGAACATGCAAAATATTAAGATATTAGGTGGTTGGAGGTAGTCAACGGAGACTCATATCTTAGATTTTGTACTAGTTGGTACCAATAGGCACTTTGCTTTAGCTAGTCTTGATGGGACTCGAGCTTTAGCTCGAATTCAAATACATGTCGGTCAGAAACTTAATCGATAGAATTTGATCATTTTTAAAGAACCAGAACAATATAATGTTAGTAACTATTTATTGAGGAACAAATTATAAATATCTTGGTCCTACAGAAGGACAGTCGCTTCGCAAATACCTTCATGGTAACGTCTCAGACTGTGAAGACGGATGATGTGTATTCGGAACCATCAGGAAGTATATGTTCCCTTAAAATCGCAATTATTATTATTGACGAGTTCAAACTGACTAGAAACCTAAGACCAAGAGATCATGCTGAATACTTTCAAAAGCCTTAGTTATTTACTTACTTATGAATTTCATCATTATCTGAGTGACTTATCGGGGATCTTTAATCAACTTTGTCTTGGGCTCTTCCTTCCAGTCATTTCTAATTAACATTTATTCTTTCGCTTTCTACCTCCTATTCTCGGCAGTAAGCGTTCTTTGATCTCCCTCTTTTCATTTTACCTAGAGGACCCCAAGTCATCACTTGTCTTTAAATGCAGTTTTATAGTTTCCGCAAATAATTTCCTATATTTTTGCAGTGTCTTTTCCTAATTTCATCATAAGGTGGCAACTAGTTTTTCTCTGCCACTTTAGGTTATTACTGATGGTGTCTGGACAGTGTATCAGCAGTATCTAGTGTAGACAGCTGTTTATAAACACCAATATCTTTATCGCGATGGTTGAGGAAATCTTCCAAGCTGCAGCTGAGTATAATAAAACTGTTTTGACGTTCGTATTGATAATTCTTATATTTGTTTTGGGTAACAGTTCTTTTGAGTTTTAAATGAAATTAAGTTGTAGGAATGTTGTCCATGCTTTGCGGATTCGTTCTTTGATATCAGTATCGAATAATCCATATTTGTCAAGGATGATGTTCAAGTATGTGAGGCTTCCATCTCTTTCAGGACATCACAAGCGACGTGATTTGGTTGATAAAAGTTGTTGTTCTACAGGATCTTTCTTTCTTTTCCTGTGACTAGTGAAACTTATTTCTGTGTAGGCCGCTGTTACATTGTCTATCTCCGCTTGGATTTGTTGTTATTGATCGATAAATGATCGATCATTACAAAAACTTATCTGTCCATTTCGAATTTTTGGTTATTTTGAATCTTACATTCAGTTCAATAATACTATTAAAATCTTCATCTGTTGCTGAAACTAGCGTCATCCCCCTACATTTCCTTAACTCGAGTTTTCTTTCTTTAGTGTCTGGATGAGGTATACCTCTTTACATTCTGAATTAACGTGTCCTTATCCCCCCAATCAGAACAAAAGCAGCTTTGCAATTCCTAATGTATATGACTTCTGCGCTTGTTAATAGAGACCATCTATAGAAATTGCCACTTTCTAGTTTGCCGTTTTTTTTTATCTCGTTCAAACTACCTACAAAGAATCATACTTTAAGCTTGTGCTTCTTGAGGCTCTAGATCTCCTGATATCCTTAATTAATTTCTTCTTTAACTTCTCACCAGTTGCTTTCCAGCGTGGTTTCCTCATCTTCTTCCATATCTTGCAGGGCTTGGAACTTATAGATGAGATCTATCATGAAATCTCTGAACTTTTTAGCATCTTAAAGTAAGGCTGTAACAAACTTTTGTATTGATGCTCGCCCATCTGTCCAGTTTTTATTCGGCTCCATTTTTAGATCGGCCAGCACCAGATGGTGATCTGAAACTAAATCAGCCCCTTTCTTTGTTTTTACTTCATCCATGAACTTTTTGAATTTTTATTTATATAGGCGTGATAAGTCTAGTTTTATACGGTGTGGTCTGGTTAATCTGTGGAGAAGTTGCCACCGTCAATAACTGTGTTACTGAAATCACATAAATTCTCAAGTCTTTCAACATTCTCATTTTCTTCAACCAGTTCATTCCATCTCTTGATGTGTCCATGGCAAATATTGTCTATCCTAATTTTAGAGTTCAAGTTCCCCATCAAAATGGGCAAATCTCTTCATCAAAATTTCTTTATGATAGACTGTGTCTTCTCATAAGCTACCTTTTATAGTTAATACTACCAATATTGGTGGGCGAATAGCACTGGATAACATTCATATTTACTTTCTTTGTATTGAAAGATCTTTTGATGATCCTGGAGTGGTGAGTTTTGGATCTTATGAACGCTTCAGTTTAATCTTATTTAGTTCTAAGTTTTAACTAAATTCTACCTTTTAAATCACCAACCTAACATAGATACTTACGTACACCTGTTACTCCTAATAAGCTAAGGCCGACGACTAACATTGTCAAAACCACTCTGTCCTGGAACTTCATTTCTAGTTTCATCCAATTCTTGTTCATTTTTCTCATATCTATCTCCATTTCTCGGAGTAATGTGTTCTTTGGTCTTCCTCTTCTCCTTTGACCTTGAGGACTTCATGTGATGGCTTGCTTTGTGATGCAGTTGGGTGCTTTCCTCAATGTGTGTCCTATCCATTTACAGCGATTCTTCTCCATTTCTACTTCCACTTGAATCTCGTTTGTTCTCTCCCATAGTAGGTTGTTGCTAATAGTGTCTTGCCAACTTATCCGAAGTATTTTGCGTAGACAACTATTAATAAACACTTGTATCTTCTGGATGTTGGATTTCGTAATTGTTCATGTTTCTTCTCCATACAGTTACTATTCTACATACTTATATTAATTGTTGTTCTAATTGTAGTAAAGAGCATCAGCCTGTAGATTTTCATCATGAATTATCACAAATTTTCTTTATCTAAACGGTTCATTCTACAAGTTAGAATATAAATGATGTTTTGTTTTGTTTTGCTGGTTAACATTTGTGTTGCTACGTTCCTTATTTTTATTCAACATAGAGTTACTAAACTATTTAACAAGCACATATAATAACAGAAGGCAAAACCTAACTTCACCAACTTGTTTGGCTGAAAGGGAGCGCGGGAAGGGGGGGCACATATAATAACTATAATGATAATTATAATAATATGAAAACAATATAACCTAATTACTAGTGAAGATCAAATATATAAATATTCAAAGAGTACTTCATGTTTAATATTTCATTGTGTCATTACAAGAAAACACTTATTCACTTATTCCATTAATATAGTTGACCTTTTTTATGAAAGGGGTCTTCTTACTAGGGATAATGTTTTAATTCAAGTATTTATTACATTAAAGTATCATTAAAGAATAGATACTTGAAAATTTGATAAATTTATAGAAAATAAACAGTTATTGTGAAAGAAAATTCACTTTATATTCAGTTACTAGTTCATTAAATTTCTAATTATATTATTACAATGATATGCTACTTAAATATGCATGTTAGTAGATACTATTTGTTTATTGAGATTATGAACCGATTGATGTTGGACCACCATTGAAAACCTGAAGGTACTGAATGGCCATTTCGTCCTATAATGTGCCCACTAGTTACTAGTTTCATGGGCAAATTCTCGGAGTTCTGGTGAGAAGTCGTGACCAGTGGAGTTAATCCATGTCGGGTAGAAACAAGTGTCCACCTCAGTACAATGGAAGATGGTCGCGTAACTTTGTGGATTGGTTGAGGTTAGACATTAACACCGTTGGATAAACACTGGCTCAGTAGTCAAGTAGGTTAAGCGTTCGAGCGCGAGACTGAAGGCCTTGGGTTTTAATCCCGCGAGCGGGATCGTGGATAAGCACTGCCACTGAGGAGTCCCACAATAGAACGAAACGGCCATCCAGTGCTTCCAAGTTTCCAATGATGGTCTAACATCAATCGGTTCATGATCTCAATCAATAGAAAACTTGAAAATCTTCACAACCCCTAAACTTTTTGTTTACTTATCCATTGTTAAAGGAATACATAAATTTAAGTAAATGAATAGTAGTCTTAAGGAAATTATGCATCTTTACGGTTAAACTACTGTTTTAAACAGATAGGATAAGTTGTTAAATGTGTAAACGTAGAATGTCTGCTGTTATAGATATTGATGTTCTAACTGTAATGGCGATTATTAGTATAGGATTATGGAGATTGTTGAATATTATTGTAATAACATTTAATCTCTAAACTGTACCATTAAATCCTGATCCAGTGGTTTGGTTGTTAAGTATTTGTGTATGATATTAAAATTTCTGATGACCTGTACTAGAACAAAATGACAATCCATTCCTATCAGGTTTTCAATAGTTGTTTAACTTTTATTAGTTCATGATTTAAATGAAATAATGATGTATAGGATAGTATCTTTTAAGAACATTGACATGATTTGTGCTCATAGTGATCTTGAAAGTATTGAGTTCAAAAGAGTAAAGTAAATAGTATAAGATTCTTGATTTCTACCAACACAGTGTAGTTTGAAAACTGCATTTGGTACATCAATGATTATATACTGAATACATATATATATATATATATATATATATATATATATATATATATATATATATATATATATATAGCATGTCAATCAAGGGTGTTTTGAACACAAACAATGGGATTTACTTCATCAGTAAATAAAACAAAATGGTTGATTGATGAGAAGATTCTGTCTGGTAGTATCCTTTACTTAGAATATACAATCATACAAATAATTTTGAACATTACAGTTTATACTAAAATAAAGAGATATTTACTTACTTAATTACGCATGTTACTCCTCGCCAAAAAGCATAGGCCGCTCCGCCTGTAGCTCTTCTAGAGTTACTGACGGTTCAAAGCCCGGGTAAAGAAGAAAAGTTGGGCATAGGGTTAGTAACCCCATCCTGTAGAACACTAACCCGCTGAAAAAAAACGCTAACCAGAAAAAAAACCAATTCAAAATAGAGAGATGTTACGTCATTAAGCAAAGTAACCAAAAATTATCCTTGTTTTACCGTTATCTTAGAATTCCTTTCAATTTAAAAAAAAATTGTTACTAGGAATTACATTCATATTTATCATCATCTTCTTAAAGAAGGCAGCCATGTTGAATATATATTTCAATGATTGATTATTTATATGAGGATTTGTAAAGATTATATTATTTTCCTAGTTCAATTCATTAGTCAATCTAAGCTGGACCACCATTGAAAATCTAAAAGATCTGAATGGTCATTCCGTCCTGTGCTTACTGAGTTATTAACTCATTTTTTCTACTATACTTTTTTGTTGTTGTGACTTTAAGTCCGGTTAGTTATCATATGATTTATTCACCAATCGACATACAATTTATTCAATCCTAGTACTGTAATAAACCAATAACGTTTGAGCGGTATGAGCAACCTAGCGTCCTTATTGATCTTTTGTTCACTTAGCCAGTTCAGTTGAGTCCAGAACGTCACTAACAACTTTCACTATACGAATAATTTATTTCAAACATATTTGGTTTATATACCAGTCAAACAGACGGCATCATAGAAAACAACATTTGTACAAGATCAAACCAGTAAGTGGCTGTGAACATGAGAGACTGTAATCAATAAATTGAGTATAAGTTAGGAATAGTAAATGGTATAATAATAATCTATAGGTTAAAATGAAGCTTATAATAAGAGGAATATAGAAATACATAATCTAGGTACTGAACAGTTATACAATAGGAATATATATATATGTTTGTAATATTAGTCCATTATTAGATCTCAGACGTTACTCGTCATTTAATTTTCACCAGGATATAACATCTTTCTTTTCCAGATTATCTTATGTGCTACTTATTCACCATTTGTTTGTATGCTACTTGTACCAACAGATAGAAGTAGTATATTTCGAAAAATAACAAAATAGAATTTTTATGGACAAAAAAGAGGTAAATAAAAAGAAGAAAATGAATAGAAAAAAAAACCGAGAAAGCAATCAAACTAACAATAAAGAATGAAGAAAAAAACATTGAAATTTCTATGAGATAACTTTAAAAAAAAGAGTTCTTACTATTCATTAAAATTGATAACAATGTAATATTCATTCTAATTAAATGAAAGTAAACAACACCCACCTACACACGAGCATACATCCTTTTCCCCCTCGCCCCCCCCCGCCACACATCAAAAAAAATTGTTCACCATTCAATTGATATAAATGAAAACCATTTTATACTTACATAATAGTTCGTTTATTTAAAATTAAAAAGAAAAAAAAGAAAACAGAGACAAACCATTTTATTTTTCAATGTAGAATCACAAAACATAACATTCACACACACACACACAGACACACACACTCACACGTAATCTACTTGAATAACTCTACAATGGATTTCTTTTAGTTCTTTCACAATAGATAAATAAGTATTACCAAGAATTGAAATTAGAATAATAATAATAATAATAATAATAATAATAAAAGACGACAATATACATATATCCCTATGGATTGTCTTTATTGAAATGTTTTCAACTATAGAATTATTGAAGTATCACTTCAATTTGTTTACTTTATATTAGCTTACTACTTCGCTATATACTACTTATATATGTGTACATGTATATAAGTAGTCAAACATGAATTATATATATATATATATATATATATATATATATATATATATATATATATGAAGGGGTTTTGTGGAGATTGTAGTAATTTCAATGGTTGAGATCATGAGTCAGTTGAAACTAGACAACCATAGAAACCCCAGAGGCACTGGATAACCGTTTCGTTCTATTGTAGAATAGGATACACCTCCTTCGAACAAATGAAAATGATATTAGTCTGTGATATAGACTATCTTTAAACTGAAATGCCTCAGAAAACTTTAATCTTAATTATAACGAAATACCAATTATTTATATGAAGGTCAACATAGACGTCTATGAGTATTCAATTGTTTGGATCTGTTATTTATATGTTCGTCCTGAAACCATTACAAAAATAAATTTTAACATGTGAGTTTCATTCTTTCTTGTGAAGATCATTCGTCATCACCTCGTGTCAAAAATTGTTTCACATCAAAATTGACTATGATCGAAATAAATGAAGTGTATAAATCCATAAAACCTTTTATAAAACATGATTATTCTAGGCAAAGATGGAAAGTCGTTAGCAGTGGAATCCAGTTTGACGCACATTTCGTCCTATTTGGAACACGTCAGCTGGATGTACCGGCATCTCATAGTTGATGTTCACTCTGGGACTTCAACCCAGTACCGTTCACTTCAAACACCATCGCGTTATTCACTTAGCTACCGAGTCGTGATAGCTATCCGCTGGTGAAATGTGGTGAAGTTTTATTTACTTGATGTTATTTACTTGTATATTCCTGTTGTTATTTAGGACTGCAATTGATCAGTCTCTTGTTGGCATATGTGTATCTTGTGCGGACTGCCTCGATATTGCCTGAAGTCACAAGCTTTATAAGCAAAGATGGATTATTCTAGGTATATACATTTGACTATTTGAGATCAAACTAGTATGAAAAAATACTTATCTACTTCATGTTATATTGAGAGAGATGAGTATTGTCGTTACTTTACTAAAGACATGAACTTCTGTTTCATAAATAATTCCTCATGAGTAACAGTTGTAGACTGTCGTCTATAATCTTCAAATGAAGCACGAACAGAATAATTTTTTATTCAGCCAAACTTCTATCTTATTAGCATTGATTGTTTGAATCATCCCATTGATGTTAAGGAATGCAATTGACTTGTATTTCTTAGCAAACATACATTCAGTGAGGATTGCTTAGATATTGTCCTAAGCCTGAACCATTATGAAGAGAGACGAATGATGTTTAAAGATTGATCAATTTTAGTCCCAAACATCAATGGGAATATCCAAATAATCAATATGTATGAATTAAAATTCACTCCATTGCACAGGTTTAGTGGCTATCTGGCTTCAGTAGCTAGTTAGATAACTCGATGGCGTTACAAGCGAAAGTTACTGGGTTCGAGTCTCGAAGTGAACATCAACACAGATACAGACACATCCATTTGATGAGTCGTAGACGGAATGAACATTAAGTTTTAGATTCCACCGGTTATTACCGTCTGTCTCTGCTTATCAACTTCAATATGTTTAAATGACTATGCTAACATTAATAATTATTCCTTACTGAAATAAATCAATTTCGTGGATTAGTTGAAGTGAGACATTGATACCGTTGGATGCCCACTGGCTTAGTGGTCTGGTGGTTAAGCGTTCGCGCGCGAGTCTGTTAGGTCCTGTGTTCGAATCTCGCGGTGCAGGAACATGGATGGGCACTTCTGAGGAGTCCCATACTAGGAAAAGACGGCCATCCAGTGCTTCCAAGTTTTCCACTGTTGGATACCGGCTGACTCAGTGGCCTAATGGTTAAGCGCCTGATGCGAGAATGGTAGGTCCTGCCTTCGAATCTCGCAGGGGACGGGATCATGGATGCGCACTGTTGAGGAGTTCCACAATAGGACGAAACGGCCGTCCATTACTTCCAGGTTTTCCATGTTGGTCTAGCTTCAACTGACTCATGATCTTAACCATTGAAATAATATTGTTGATTTTCATACAGAAGATGTTCTGAGGAGTCCCATACTAGGAAGAGACGGCCATCCAGTGCTTCCAAGTTTTCCACTGTGGTCTACCTTCAATTGACTCATGATCTCAACTACTGAAATTACTATAATATTCACAAAAACCAATTTTGATAGTAAAATAAATCTGTTTAGTTGCCTAAGAATTGTCATTTAACATGATTCATTTTAGTATCAGAAGAAGGTTTTTGTGGAGATTATAGTAATTTCAATAGTTGAGATCATAATTCAATTGAAACTAGACCATCATGGAAAACCTGGAAGAACTGGATGGTCATTTCATCCTATTGTGAAACTCCTCAGCATTGCGAATCTACGATCCCGTTTCATGCGATTCGAACCCAGTACCTATTTACTTTCTTACTTGACAATAAAACAATTGTGTTTCATAAAAATTTAGGAACTTTCAGAATCATTTTATTTAAAAACATTATCATTCAAAATTATTCACTATACGAGATTATCTGAAAGTTCATCATTCTATTATAATTGCTATATTGATAATTTTAATAAATAACATTATTAGATACACTGTGAGTTTGAAACTATGACATGGATGACCTTTAATTATGGATACTTTTAAAACAAAATTGTTAAACAGATTAAGATTCAAATTAAAGTAGTTTGGTTTTTAAATTTTATTGTAACAAAATTTTGTTATGAATTTGTTCAGAATTTATATTCTAAATAAGGTCCCTAAATGCTCTGGTACCGCTGAGGATGGGGGAAGTCAGCTCTCCCTCTTGAAATGCTCTTACATGGTTAAGCGCGTATACACAGTCACTATTAGGGAAGTTCTATTCATTGGTTTCTCTCAGTAAAGGTGTTGTTTAAGAAATTGAGGAAACAAAGAGTGGATATCCGGCGCTTCAACTAAGTTGGTGGATAAGGAGGGTCCACCTAGACAAGTTGGAAAACCCTCATTTCAAAACTGTGGTGCAAATAGGTTTCATGATCCTAAGGGAGCAGATGGAGTATGAATCTACTGTTGGTCACCATCTACCATGTGATTGCGTTTCTTGTAACTTTTATAAACAAAGACGGATGGTTACTAGCAGTAGTATCGAGAATGCGCGTTTCATTCTACCTGAAACTCATCAGTTGGATGTATCTGCATTCCAGAATTATTGTTCAGATACATCTAGCTGATGAGTCTCAAATAGGAGGAAGTACGCGTCCAGCACTTCTTCCAGATTTCTTCCTCCACTGAAATCTAATTTGTTCTCTTCCACAGTAGGTTGTTGCTAATAGTGTCTGAACAACTTATCCAAATTATTTTGCGTAGACATTTGTTAATAACTCTACCTGGAGTCTCTCCGAAGGCTATTGCCGATCTCAATCCCGTATAAAGAAAAAAGGTTAGGCATAAGGTTAGCGACCCTATCTCGTAGAAAACTAACTTGCTATAAAAACGCTAACCAGAAAAGATTATTTAAATTATTCAAACCATAACAGGATTAAACCACACTTTATACTTCTTAATAATATCTTTAATTATGATCAATTTCTTTTTTAATGAATATATAGTGGCATTCGGCCCTAACACAATACAATATGAGAAATAGACATTCAAAATTTAACACGGAGAAATACCCAACAATAGAGAAGGCGATAAAAATGAATTCGTGTTAATCTGATGGCATGGCTTGACCATACAGGCATGGTCCCTACTGAATGTTACCATATATATTTTTTATTCATATTAAATATATTATTCTATCTCTAGCCTAAGCTTGTTCCCCATCATATATTGGTCGTTGTTACAATACAATGAGTCAATGATATGACTTCCACATAAGATCTTTATACAATTTTAAGATCAAGTCTATTATGAGAACAGGACTAATATCATAGTAGACCTATTAATTCGACAAATATAATTTCAATAGTTAAGATCATTAGTCAGTTGAAGCTAGACCACCATGGAAAACCTGGAAACACTGGACGGCCGTTTCGTCCTATTATGGGACTCCTCAGCAAACTCCTCGACAAATATAAATTAACAGATTATAACAATATTGTCAAGATCCATTCGATTAATCATTCTTTTATTAAAATAATAATAATAATAATAGTAATAGTAATAATAGTAATAATAATAATAATAATAATAATAAGATATTGATAATAATAATTTTACAGCAACAACGAAAACAGAAAAAAAAGAAAAAAAGAAAAGAAAAACATTTTTCTTTCTTTTATTTCATTTAAATAATTCAATCATTTAAACAATATGATAGATAAATAATGAATCTTTTTTTATTTTTTTTATTTTTCTTTTAAATTTTTTTCTCTTTTTTTTTCTTAATAAAACAAAATAATTATTCATATGAACTATTCAATAAATGATTTAATAATAAATCATGAAATGAGATTGAATTGTTGAAACATTGAATCATTTAAGGTAAATAGGTTTCTTTTTTTTTTTTTTATTTTTAATAATTCTATCAATGATAAGACATATCAATGTCGAATCAAATTATAATTATAATTGAGGTCATTAATTTTCATCTCCAATTATTATTATTATTATTATTATTATACAATAGAATAGTAATTATGAAATATATATATCAGAAGGGGGCTTTTGTGGATATGATAGTAATTTCAATGGTTGAGATCATGAGTTAATTGAAGCTAGACTAACATGAAAGACCTGAAATAGTCCCATAATAGGACGAAACAACCGTCCAATGTTTCGCAGTTTTCCATAATGGTCTAGCTTCAATTGACTCATAATCTCAACTATTAAAATTGCTACAATCTCTACAAAACCCCTTCTGACATGGATCAATATATGCTCACTAGTGACTAGTTTCAAGAGATATTTCTTTTAGTTTTAATGAGAAGTAGTGATCAATGGAGTTCAACTGAAGTGTGTTATGAGTTAGTAAGTCACTGAAGATAATGATGGATTTGTCGTTGAATTTCATGGATATGATTGAAGTAAAACATTAAAACCGTTGAATACCGGTTGGTTCAGTGGTCTAGAGATTAAGTGTTAATTCGTGAAACCGATAGATCTTGTGTTCAAATCTCTTGAGGCGATATCGTGGATAGGCACTGCTGAAGAGCCCCACAATAGAATGAAACGGCCATCCAGTGCTTCCAGATTTTCCATGGTGGACTAGCTTCAATTGACTCATGATCTCAAACATTGAAATACATATATGAAATTTACTATAGACCTTATTGAGTTTATTAGATTTTATAAACGTAGAGAATGAAGGGTTTTAAAGGGTTTTTTTTCTTACTAAAAATTTAATTTTATTTCATAATATCTTAGTCAAATCCATATTAGCATAATTATTACTCAATTATAGGTTTAATTAATGTTAAAATGATTGATAATATATCTAGTTCATTGAATTGAAGTAGGCTGAATTTATTATAGTTTGATTGAATGTCAATGAATTTGATTATACAGTTATTACTGTACATTCGATGGCAAGTTTGAAACATGATAGATTTACTTCTATCAGAAGAGTTTTTATGGATATTAATTGAAGCTAGACCATCATGGAAAATCTGAAAGCACTAAATGGCCGTTTTGTCCTAATGTGGAACTCCTCAGCAGTGCGCATCCACTATACAGCCACATGAGATTCGAACACAGGATCTATCGATCTCGTACACGAACGCTTATCATTTAGACCACTGAGCCAGTCGGCATCCAACGGTGTTAATTGCAGAGGTCCCTCGTTTTGAGTATCAGTGATAAGCGTTTCTGACACAACAATCAGTGACGACCAGATACAACAAGTAGCAATCAAAACAACAAGACATATCAGTGGCGACGGAGTGAAAAAACCGAGACAATCAGCATACAGAATTGTCGTCGGCGTCCTTGAAAGACATTGGTTGTTAATTATTCATACAGTAATTTCCATTACCTTGCTGATTCGTACAGAAATAGAAAATGACTCCCCCTTGCAGTTGCTTTACCAGATATGAGTTATCTTAACGACTAACACGTTCCTAATCAAATTTCTTACAAAAATAAGAAAAATATGTCGGATGCATCAAATGATGATCAACAACTTAATGAAATTTTGATAGATGTTGATTATTCTAGTGATCCATTATCAACTGATGGGATATCCAATAAGTTTGATGAAAAGGTTTCTCAAGAATCAAACCTTAATGACCTGATATCAAGTGTCGCTGATCCTTACCATCTAGTCAGTTTTAGTGGAGTCTTTATTCAATGTGAGAAATATGTTTTAAATAGAGTCACATTAAATGTAACTTGGGGATATGAGGACCCAACATTATTTCGTGGGGGAGAATAAAGTCAGGATCCAAACTTCGAGTCTTCGAAAAAAGAAGGGGAGATGATATGTTGGGAAGAAAAGTCAATTTTCGATTGAATTAAACATTATGAGTTTTGTTCAACATTACTACCGTTTTGATTCAATGTGATGATCATTCAGTGTAGTATTTGTTTTCTTTTCTCGTATAATATTTTATTCTGTATAATATACGATATTCTTGTATTCAATAGAGATGAACGATGTTCAGCATATAATTCGTTATAACCGTGAGTATTTCTTATATATGTGATTTCATTCTAATTATTAATCAATGTATCTGTACAATCAATACATAAATGAGTGTATTTTTGACTAGATTCGTCGTCGTCATCGTGTTTTTGTGGGGTTAATAAATATTCACTTATACCAGTCTTTTTGTTCTTACGTTCGCGTCGTGGGAATTCCAGAAGTCCCTCGTTTCGAGTATAAGTGATAAGCATTTCTGACACAAAAATCAGCGACGACTAAATATAACAAGTAGCATTCAAAACAATAAAACATATGATTAACGCCTAACTTCAACTAATCCACGAAATTGTTCGATACTTTCACTATTATCTTCGGTGACTTACTATCTCACAACAGACCTGGTTGAACTTCACTGTTCACTGCGTCTCAGTAGAACTCTAGGAAATACCTCTTGAAACCAGTCACTAGTGTGCATATGTTCATTATTATCAGAAGGCTTATTGTGGATATTATATTAATTTCAATGGTCATCTAGTTCTTCGAGGTTTTCCATGGTGGTCTAGCTTCATTTGACTCATGATCTCAATCATTAACATTTACTTCTGTTTGGATAGCTAAGTAGTTATAATTAGACCTTATATCATAAGACTAATGAATATTTGATAGAACGGATTAGTGAACCGAAAAACATGTTATTTAACGTGATTAACAGTCGGTTAGTCAATTGAATATCATTCGATATATACAAGAACAGAATAGACCTCAGAGAACGAAACTATCAAAGCAACGATATCCCTACAGTGTTGAAGTATTGTGAAGTCATTAAGATGTTAATCGACAATATTGAGTGCTATTATATCAATATATCTCGTTCTGCAAGTAGTTTAAAGCAAAAATCGTTGCTCTTCTTGTACCAGTGTGTCGAAGCATTTCTGTACATTTTAAAAAAGATATTTTTCGACATACTGATGGTTGGGACATGTGTTACGTATGCCTAACCACTGCTTACATCGATGCTGTCTGGTGTAGAAATAGTTTGGGAAGAAGGTCGGGGTGTCGAAATCAAGACGTGAGATCAAACTTTGGAGCCATCATAATTGGGCTAAGATATTTATTTAGGTGTAAACTACTTGGGTGGAGGACGCGTGATTATTGTAACGCATAGTTAGACTTTCAGTGACATAGCTCAGAAGCGTATGGAATACTGGAGGCATATTCACTCTTTATTTCCCTCTAAAACCTAGGTTCTGAAAATTTTTTATACTACTACTGATACAGTTACCGCTTCTACTACTCTGAGATTTATATTCAAATAAGTTTATCTCGTTGTGATAACGTGGTATAGCAATTTGAAACGATGCATGTAACAAGTCCCACTCAGCGTATGATGATATAATTTAAAATACAGCGTAGTTTAGCAAACAATCATAATTAGTCAAGTCTTTTCAAATATAACGTAATTACTTGGAGAACTTATCTTTCAAATTCTCACGAATTTACACTCATATATCGTCGCGACCCTACAGATCACTGTTGAACAATCCATTGGACGGAACTCATCATCATATATTAACTTCTTTGATTATGAAAACGCATTTGACAGAGTGGATATAATCTGCATTAGAAAAATTCCTACTTCATAGAACAATATCCCTTTCTTGTCAAATCATCAATTGGTTTCAGTATTGATGTACGTTTATCAAAATAACGAAACCTGGATACAATTGACTACAAGTAGTAACTTAAGGTCAAAGGATGAATTCACGCTTCTGACTGTATAGAGGTGTGACAACAATAAGATGTTTCCTTCAGATAATCAACATCTGCAGTAATGCTATGCACAATGAAAGATAGATCAGAAAAGACTGACTCCAAAAATTATATACTTTAAAATCCCTTATGGATTATCGTTGCTGGTTGTAAGCCCTTTAGACTATAGAGTTAACAGAGTAATAACTACTCACCGTAAGTAACTGATCTAAGACGATTATCATTTCAGTTCTGTAGTTACGCAACTAGATCACCAAAGTCACCTATAATCCAGTTTCTTTTTAAGGTTTAGTTACGCCTGTTACTCCTATTGGAGCATAGGCCGCCGACCAGCATTCTCCAACCCACTCTGTCCTGGACCTACTTTTCTAGTTCCATCCATTTCTTGTTCATTTTTCTCATGTCTGTCTCCATTTCTCGGCGTAATGTGTTCTTTGGTCTTCCTCTCCTCCTTCGACCTTCAGGATTCCATGTGAGGGCTTGCCTTGTGCTACAGTTGGGAGCTTTCCTCAATGTGTGTCCTATCCACTTCCAGCGTTTCTTCCTGATTTCTTCCTCCACTGGGATCTGTTTTGTTCTCTCCCACAGTAGGTTGTTGCTTATAGTGTCCGGCCAATGGATCCGAAGTATTTTGTGTAGACAACTGTTAATAAACACTTGTATCTTCTGGATAATGGCTTTCGTGGTTTTCCAGATTTCGGCCTCATACAGTAGAACTGTCTTAACATATGTATTGAAAATTCTGTCTTTGGTGTTGGCTGCCAATCGTTTTGAGTCCCTGATGTTCTTCAATTGTAGATATGTTACTCTTGCCTTGCGGATCCGTGCCTTCACATCTGAATCAGATCCACCGTGTTCATCAATGATGCTGCCCAAATATGTAAATGTTTTTACATCTTCCAAATCTTCTTCATCAAGTATGATTGGATTGGTGCATGCTGTGTTGTATTGGAGAATCTTGCTTTTCCCTTTGTGTATATTGAGACGTATTACTGTTGAGGCTCCTGGTACACTGGTCGTCTTCTCCTGCATTTGTTGTTGCGTTTGTGATAGAAGAGCCAGATCATCTGCAAAGTCTAGATCGTCCAGAACAAACAAGAACTTAACTGTTCTTTATTTATACACTCAGAAAGAAAATATAGAATGATTAACTGTTTGTAGAATAGAACAAATGTTATAGTTATCGTCAATCCAACGAAGCAAAGACAAACATCTTTGATAGTAATATCGATAGTCAATTGATGATGAAATCTTGGCGCTCAAAAAGTAATAAAAGTTACTAATAAAATATTCAAAAGTTACTAGTTTCCATAATTGCAATGATCAGTTAAATTACTTTGCATGATAGGTACTATTTCGCTTGATAATTACGATCAATGATGGAAGACCTTAGAAAATAGCTCAAATTCAGTCTCAGTACATTCATTCTTAACCTTCCTCAAAGTCTTAATTTTCAATACTATTTCATGACCATTATTCCCTCATATCATTTCTTCTTCCCTGAGTACTTCCCATATCCAGTCTTCTTTACTTCCATGGGTTTTATTACTATTCTTTAGACGTCCAACTGCATCCTAGATGACCCGTGCTTCCCTTCAAATATTGACGTCTTCATGATCCAGTCGATCTCCAGGAGAAAGAGAAAGGTTGAGAGTAAGCAACCTTGCCTGACACCGGTCTTTACTTTGAACGACTTTGTCAACTGTCCTCCATGAACGATTTTGCAGTTTAATCCATCATAGGAATTCTGTATGATATTGACTATCATCTGAGGCACGCCGTAGTGTCGAAGAAGCTTCCATACTGTTGTCCTGTACACGCTTTCAAATGCTTTTTCGTAGTCGATGAAGTTGATATAGAGTGATGAATTCCATTCAATTGATTGTTCTACAATGATCCGTAGAGTTGCGATTTGGTCTATACACTATCTATCTTTACGGAATCCAGGCTGTTGTTCTCGAAGTTGGGCGTCTACGGAGTCCTTTATCCTGTTTAACAATACCCTGTTGAAGACTTTTCCTGGTATTGAGAGTTTGTTTTTAGGGCATCTCAACAATAAGTAACCTTCTATAGTGAAATCAACCAGTAGTCGTCAATGACAGATGCCAATATACACACCATTTACCTTATTATTCACAACTATCTATAAATTGATTTATGTCATTCAATATATACACATTCATAATCATTATAGTAAACTATGCATCATCATAACACATAAAACTATCGTAAAATAACGAACTTTAAACAAGTAACAGCTCTATTACGTACTGCTTGTTTGTTTGTTTGTTTTGTCTTTAGTAATAAAAGACGCATATAAAACTTCATTATGAATTCACATATATAGTTGTTTAATCATAATAAAATAGAGATATCATAAAACCGTACAGAAAGTAATAACAAGTCTGGACAGAAAATTAGAACACGTTAGATATTGAGAGTGTGGTGTGTACTACTTATGTAGAAATAAGTAGTATATGATGTAAGTCGTTGACAGAATGTCTGGCAGTAGAGAGACAAGAAGACCGAACAGTAAAGAATGAAGACAGAATGCAATTTGTGTGAAAATACAAGAACAAAGGAAGTCTCAGTCATTTGAGGCAATTGATGGATATTTTGCAAATTGAGCATTTAATATATGGTTGTTAGATTTTACTAACTAGTTCTGTAATTTGTTGTTAAATACACTCCATTGTTCCCCACTCATGTTCTGTTCACTAAATTTGGTGTCGCTGCCAATCAGGAGAGCACGGGTGTTAGACGTCCCAGGTGCCGGTGGGATGTTGGTGCCCCGGCAGGTCGACGGAGCTATGAAGGTCAGCGCACCGCAGACTCGACATTTTGACGGAGGGTGTAGCACAGACTGCGGAAAAGAAGAATGTGGCAGGGCGGGCAAGAACGACTGCTTTTAAAGGAGGGACGAGTGTGGTGTGTGCTACTTATGCAGATATAAGTAGTATATGATGTTAGTCGTGGATAGAATGTCTCGCAACAGAAAGACAAGAAGATCGAACAGTAAAGAACGAAGACAGAATGTAATTTGTATGAAAATGCAAGAACAAAAGAAGTCTGAGTCATTTTGAGACAATTGATGAACATTTTGCAAATTGAGCATTTACTTTATGGTTGTTAGATTTTATTAACTAGTTTTGTAATTTGTTGTCAAATACATTCGACTGTCCCCACCTGTGTTCTTGTTTACTACAATAGTACACCAGAGGGTTACACTATACACAACCCAACGTATATATATATATATATATATATATATATATATATATATATATATATATATATATATATATAATATTCAGAAAACGTAGTCAAAGGGAATCTTTAGTACTTTGTATTTTACAAATTCACATCTATTTGTAGAGATGGAATTACCTTAAAAATCTTTAGTTTCAAAACTGGAAAATAAATATTTTTTCTTTTTTTTTTACTCATTTATAAAATGATTAAAAAACAAACTATATACATATATGAACATACAAACAAATACATACATTTGAGTGTAATGCAAGGGTTTCATAATAGATATGGGGATCAATTCTTTAATAAATCTTGTAATTGTAACAAAGTTCCCATACATTCCCTGTAATAACAACAATAAAAATCATTATTATCAATTATTATTAACGTTGTTATAACGAAGTAAATGCTACAGAAATTAGAACTGGCTTTTCGCGTTATTTTATTTTGTTCTGCCCCGATAAGCATAATGAATGGTAACTTTTGAGATCCATTTATGGATCAATACTATACGTATATATTTTTATCGTATAATTGTTATGTAACTAAACTGTTCATATTCGTGTCCCTCTTATTATAAGCTTCAATTTGACCTATGAATTGTTATTATAGGATTTATCATTCTTGAGTTATGCCCAGTCTATTCATTACAGTCTCCCTTATTCACATCCACATTTGGTTAAAACTTGTACAAATGTTGTTTCCTATTTTATTGGTACGATGTGGTCTGTCTGGTTGGTAAATATATCCAGTATGTTTGAAATACATGGTTCATATCACAGAGGCTGAGAATGTTGTTCTGGACTTAACTGGCTGGGCTAGAACCAATAATGACTCTAGACTGCTCGCACGTGTTTTACACGTCATTGGTCCGATAGATAATTCACTGCTCTTTGATTGGCGGTATCATCACGTTATCCATTGACAGGGCACACAGGTCACAAGCTATAACATTTTTATTATTAATTATCATGGACAAGCACTACTTAGTCCCATACTAGAACGAAAAGACCGTCCAGTGCTTTCAGGTTTTTAATCGTGGTCTAGCTTAGATTAATTTGTGATTTTAACTGTGAAAGTTATTGTGTTGTTGTGTCAGTCAGTTAGTCAGCTGCAACGTAGGACCAAGCACATATATGCATCAGTCCAAGTTGTCATACCCCGTTAGAACAACAAGATGAACTCCGGAATCATAGAAGTAGTTAATTCAATGGTGGTAATATATAAAAGAAAGATTGCATATAAGGAGATAGTACAGGAATAAAGAATTAGTTGGTAGAACGAAAGATATGAAGCGATTTAAATCTCATGGTTTAAGCGAAGACAGAGAGTGTATGCACCTACGCTATTGTGACCGATCGATTCTGAGCCATGTCACCAAGAGTCTCCAACCATTCAAGACCACTGTTGTTGTTTAATTACTAATTAACTAGATAACTATGTATCTATATTCCTTTCATTAAGGATGTATTAATCACCAGAACCAACACAGAAAAACTGGACACTTAATTATATCGGAAACCGACCCACACAAATCAAATCCTTAATTACAGTAACAACAACCCAAGAACTCACAAAATCAACTGGGTAAAAACCCTATTCAAGAAGGCAAGAGCACAATGCAACACACTTGAAGTGAGGAAAAATGAAGAAAAACACCTAAAGACTATCTTTCAAAAGAACGGATAGTCAACCGACTTCATTAACAAATATCAACCAAACGCATCAGCCGAAGCAAAATCAGGTATAGAACCCAATAAACATATCATTCTACCATACATATAAAAGACATCAAAAAATTACGAGATTATTGAAGCCTTTTGGAATAGGTGTAGTAAACAAACTTACAGAATCACAAAATCAAATGACGAAATAACAAAAGAAGTAAAACTGAATATCATCTACAAAATAAATTGCTTCAACTGCGGAAAATACTATATCAGATGAAGTGGACGCTCCCTTCACCTTCGCCTTCACGAACATTAATTAGTGGTCAAACACTATTATGTATCCTCGCTTATATCAATGCAATGCACGTGGGCAACTGTGGACATACATTCGACTAGGAAAATGTTAGGATCTTGGATAGAGGCAACTCTAAAAACACCAGAAAATTTTTAGAAACTTGAAACCCAGGTCAGTTAGCAACCAATAAACACATTGAAATCAATCCAATCTATCAACCGATCAGAGAAATCATGGACAAATATAGGACCAAGAATCAAACCAAAGGAAGATGCAATCAAAATAAAGTAAACAATGACAAGTTAAAGGTCAACCATAACCAATGAAGATCTAGGTTTACTGGACAAGCTGTTAGTCATATGTGGAGAGATTCGAACACTTCACTTCTAGGTTAAAGTTTGTGCTGATAACGTTGTTCAGAGAAACAATAAAATCTCCAAGATCAAACCATCCAACTCAGAGAATAAAACTCCACTAAAATCATCCACCTAAACTACAAATCTCTATAATCTCAAGATTATAATACTAGATTACGTAATGTGAATAATAACAAGAAAAGATGATTATCTGTGTGAAAATAAAAAGCCTGTTTAAATTAATAAATTAACAATGGATTATAATCTAAATGGAGTAAGATTATCAAAACATATTTGTTACAACAATTAAAGGTAATAGAGGGGTTCAGTGGAATGAAGTGATATCAGAAACAGGTATGAATAAAATCATAAGGATATGAAATGTAATTTGAGGGAAGGATATTTTCAAATACGAAATTTATCATTTAAGGTTGTGGTAACCATAGGGATAAAACATAATTCTGTTGTACGTAGAGTTCTGGCTTCAATTCATGGATGTTAAAAGCTTCTGCAGTTTTAAGGAGTTGGGTACGAAGAAGTCTAGATACGTTTGGAAAAATCGTATAAACAGCCTTAAAATTAACCTGTGGATCAGTGAAGCGATTAGAATCGATTAGATGTTGAAGAATGGAACTTCTAACTGCTTTCTTCTAACCCTTGTAAAACTACGCTAGGACATGTTCGTATATTCGAGTTGTATATCCTAACAACATCAATAACACTGTATAACACTCATTAAATTTTATCCATGTGGTAAACTTTAGATTTTAAATATATGAAGATATAATGCAGTTGAACAAATCAACAGTTTATCAGGGTAAGCATTCAACTTACTACTCATAATAAGTAAGTAGATAGGTGTGTATAAAAAAGTGGATGATGTAAACATGAAATTAATAGCATAGATATAATACAACTTGCTTACTTACTTACGCCTATTAACCCTCGTGAAGGAGCATAGGCCGCTCACTAGCATTCTCCATCCAACCCTGTCCTGGGCAATCTTTTCCAGCTCCTTCTAGTTCTTATTCATCCTTTTTATATCTGCTACTATTTCCCGACGTAATGTGTTCTTTCGCCTTCATTTTTTCCGCTTCCCTTCACAATTCCAAGTTAGGAGTTGTCTCGTGATGCAGTTTGATGATTTGCGTGATATATGTTTTATCCATTTTCATCATCTTTTCCTAATTTCCTCTTTCGCTGGAATCTGGTTGGTTCTCTTCCACAAAAGGCTATTCTTGGTGGTATCCGGGGAATGGATGTTGAGTATCTTGCGTAGACAGCTATTGATAAATACATGTAACTTCGTAATGGTGGTTGTAGTAGTTCACCAAGTTTCAGCTTCGTACAGTAGAACTGCCTTGACGTTCGTATTGAAGATTCTGACTTTGATATTGGTTGAAAGTTGTTTTTAGTTTCATATATTCTTCAATTGAAGGAATGCGGCCCGTGCTTTGCCGATCCTCGCATTTACGTCTGCATCTGAACCTCCTTGTTTATCGATGATGATTCCCAGGTATATAAAGGATTGTACATCTTCCAGAGTTTCTCCATCAAGAGTGATTGGATTGCTGTTCTCCGTGTTGTATTTGATGGCCTTGGTTTTCCCCTTGTGTATGTTGAGGCCTACTGATGCTGAGACTGCTGCTACACTGACTGTCTTTATCTGTATTTGTTCGTGTGTATGCGATAGGAGGATTGGGTCATCTGTGAAGTCTAAATCGTCTAATTGATTCTGAGCTGTCCATTGTATGCCGTGTTTTCCCTCGGATGTCGAAGATATGATACAAACAAGACATTATTTACAAATTTCATTTATCATTATTATTACTAATTTAATAACTCTGCCTGGAGCCCCTCTTGGGCCACTGCCGGTCCCAAGCCCGGATAAAGGAAAAGGGTTGGACATGGGATTAGCGATTACATCTCGTAGAAAACTAACTCGCTAAAAAAACCTTAACCAGAAAAAAAAAACGGCGGCCTATGCTCCATTGAGAGTAAGTAAAGTAACAATTATTATTTAACTCAATGATTTCTTACATACCGTTCAATGATTTGAATATCTGCTTGACCAACATTAATATCTGAATACATTCGAGTAGGTGGTATATTTTCTAATAATTGTGTTAAAAATCTTTTAATTTGATTAAGTGGATCTGAAACACCAGTTAATGATACTTTACTTGAAGATTCCTCGTCATCATCATTATCATTATTATCCATCTTATTATTATCATTATCTTGTTTTACTGAAGGAATTGATGATTTCAACCATTCATAAGGTAATAAATCAACAATAGTTTTTAATTTTTGTACAGCATCACGAAATGCTAATGAACCAGATTGATCAATTGATAATCCAGTAGAAAATAATGAATTCACTATTGGATTAGATTTTTCTTCATTGGATTTCATAGTAACAACTGATAATAAACAAGCTAATCCAACTAAAAGATAACGATTTATTAAACAAGTAAGACTAATATGTTTTAATGTATCTACACTGAGTAGATTTGACCAAAGTAGAATATTTTTTAATAGCTAAAAAAAACAAATGAATAGAATACATGTAACACTTTATTCACATGAAAATGTTACTTGAAATGAATGATTAAAACAAAAAGTTAACTAAAGTTCGATGGAAAATCCTAGTGGGTGGCCGCCTATGTTCCTCTACGAGGGGGTAATACATGTACATGTACATGTATAAAATGATCATCAATTTAAATATTATATGACTCTCTAAAATAATTTTTTTGTTTGATGAATTTACTGTTAGGAGAAGTCATTGAATATTAAACTGAGCCCCCAAATACCCTGGTATGGTCGAGAGAAGGGAGAGTTCGCTCTCCCTCTCGAAATGCTCTCACATGGCCACGCGTATATAGCCTCTGTCAGGGAAGTCCTACTCACTGGCTTCTCACACCACGGACGTTGTTTACGGAAATGAGAGGACGAAAAACGAATGTCCGGCACCGGCTTTAACCGGATCCCAAATCAATGGTGCACATGAGCTCCGATATCCTGAAGGAACAAATGGAGTATGAACCAATCGTTGGTCACCGGCTACCATGGGACTAGATCTCCTCACGATGCTCCACTGCCTTGTGGATCAGACCTTTAGGTCAAAGGCTCGGGGTGTGGTTCCCTAGGAAAATCACCTGCTTCGGTTTAGGCACCCGAGCAGTATCACAGCCCTCACACATATCAAATGAGATTTGTGTGTGTGTGTATCTACGTGTTAAAATAAATAAATAAAAATAGAGGTTTGCGTGATAACCGCCAACAAAAGTCAAAGATATTTAAGTGACATAGTTCAGAATCATTCTCAATGGTGTATATGCAGTATTCATTGTTTATTTTCCCCTTGATCTTGAATTCCAATACTCTTTGAGATATACTTTTCCAATGATATTTTAAATCAGATTTCTACCATTTAGTCACTCTTTTTTATCATTGCTAACATATTACTTTGATGTTTTTTCTTCGTTATTTTCATCTTGTCGTACTAATCGGTTATGTCAGATTGGGCCAGAGCACATCTGTGTCTCATGCTTTATGTTGATGATGACTGTCTGTTTATCAGAACGTCAGACCGTTGTCAGTGTTAAATATTATTCTATGTAGAAGATAAAGAAACCAAATTTAGAAACAAGTTTAAACTTGATTCAGTCAATAAGATGGTAATACATTAAGGATAATTAATTTCAATATAATGTATGATACACCAATACCAACAACTATTAATATCATATCGTTTAGTCGTTCAGTATTGATCAATATGGCCACAATAGTCCGAATATTTTGTTCTAGCTGTCTCTCGTCAGTAAAGTGTGTTTTTACTATTTAAGAGAACTGATGTGCCCCTTTGTGAACGATTGAACCTACATCACCATCAGTAGTAACCTCCATTAGTTGAGTACGAATTTAAGCTTCGATGGTAAATAACTAACCTGGTTGTAGCCAAGGTTTTCCACAATAAATTTTTGGATAGAGATTATGTAGCAAAACCTAAGATGTGGATTGTTGGAGTGTTCCATAGTAGTAAGAAACGGAAGCTCAGTTCTTTACTTTCCAATGGCTATATAACTAAAGTTAAGTCTTGATGAAAACATCTAAATTGATGGGAACGTTGATATCATATCATAGTCATGATTAACTGTTTTAAAAGTTCCTGTACAATTTCCCAACAGAAAATATTTTAATATAAAGCTAATGATTATGAAATTAGACAATAAAAAATGAGGGTATCACCTTTAATCCCATGTTAAATTGACGTTCAAAGAATATAAAAGCTGGACTTTGACGATGTTGCATTAGACTGTAATAAAAGGTAAGGCAAAGAAAAAGATACAAGTAACTTTGAGCAACATGAGATCTGACAACAAACTATAGAAGGCATTCTAAACAGTTGATTGCAAATACCCTATACTGCATTATGGAGAAGTAATTTAATGATTAGGGTTTAAATTCCATTCTGCCTACCCAAGTTTGGTCATCTGAGTAATATCAATAGCCGTTACACTTGAAGTGTAGCTCATACCCAAGTACCTGATGAATGAGTTAATTGAAGATATCAAACATAGATCTGTGTAGACGAGAAGTCATTTCTATCAACCGATATGATGTGCACGTACTTCATCTGCTCATAAGTCGTTTGTCAAAGAATATACCTCGAATTAGATGGAATGGTGTTTGAATATACATCTATTGAATGAACGTTGAGTGTTTTAAACAATCAAACGATACAACTGTGAAGATTTTAAATAGTGATATCATTGAAAATAATTGATTTTCATACTAACAGTGATCATTTGTTGTAAATGAAACGAGGTATTTAATCGAAAATATCATCTCTCTGTGCTAATAGATTATGGTAACTTGTAGTTGACGTGCTTTTAGAAATAACACTTTCCACATCTGACTTTCCAGGGGTTTAACTTCTACCTGGAGATCCACTTGTTGACTTAGAATATGCCGATGACATAGTTCTATTTGGTGAAGACGCTGACAAAATGCAGAATCTTCTGACCACTATAGGCAACAATGCAGGCATATTCGGCATGCGATTCTCTCCCTCGAAATGCAAAATGTTGCTTCAGGATTGGGTTGCATAGACACCCGAACTACCGATAGGGAGTGAAGTAGTTGGGTGTGTCGACCGCTTCATTTATCTTGGAAGTCTCATCAGCCCTTGTGGTCTGGTGTGTGACGAAATCTCAGTACGGACACAAAAGGCTCGACTAGCTTTTGTCAACTTGCATCATTTGTGGCGTAGGCGAGATATCCGTTTATCAACCAAAGGACGTGTTTACTGCTCAGCAATTTGTTCCGTCCTAATTTATGGCAGTGAAACATCGACGGTAAGAGTAGAGGATATTCGTAGGTTACTAGTATTCGATCATAGGTGTCTTCGAAACATCGCTCATATATCCTGGGACCATCGAGTAAGTAACTCAGTTGTTAGAAAACGGGCAATAGGTAAGGATGGCAAATCAATTGATGAAGTAGTGAAACTTCATCAGTTGAGATGGCTGGGACATGTGTTACGTATAGCCAACCACCGACTGCCCCGACGTGCGATGTTTCATGGTGTAAGAGTAGGTTGGAAGAAAGTTGGGGGCGGCCAGACCAAAACATGGCACAAATCCATGAAGTCACTGACAAGTGGACAGAGTGAGCCATGTTGGTAGGTATAGGCTACGGGGTTGGGATCCACGAGACGACAGCAACTGATGGTTAGAGACCTTGAATGACATGGCTCAAAATCGTTTACAATAGTGTGCTCAGGTGCATCAACTCTTTGTGTTCTCCCAAACTCTAATTTTCTGAATTCTTCATGTCCTTTATTTTCTTTCCAAATCTATTACACTGGATTATACTCCTTAAATAACATCATCAAAGCCTAATGTTCCCTATTACTACTTATACTTTCACTACCTCTAACACTATGGGATTTGAATCGATAACTGGATCTCTGTGCTAATGTGGTATGGCAACTCAAACTGATGTACGTACGTATGTACGAAGTTCCACGTTGTTACTGACTGACTGATGGTAACTTGAAACAACGTACATAAGTATGGATCCTATGTTATAACTAACTTATTGATGTAAGAATTATTATGTAATCTTGTGAATTAATTATTAAGCACTATACACATTCACTTTACACAACTTCTACATATATACACATAACCATATAGAACACAAGAAGGAAAAAAGAAAGAACATAGTTAAATGACAATCATTCTCCTGCAATACACTTGTTATTATTGTGTGTTTCGTTTATTTACTTATTTGTTTACTGATAAGGTAGCAAATTTGCATAATAAAAGAAAAAGGAATTCATTTGTAATATCACGTCTTTAAATCATTTATCAAAACAACAACAACAACAACAAAAAGACAATAACTATTCAAAGAGAAATAAAGGGAGGGACAGAGAGAGTAGGAGATTTCCAGAATGTTGATTTAATTAATACTTACTATTTTGATGGTAAAATGTTTCAAGGATAATAGGTATAATTATTATACTACTCATATTCCTATGGTGTATATTACACTGTAACAATTACGACTACTAACACTATTAATGCGTTGACAGGTATAATTAGGATATAACATCAATCAGAAGTGGAACACTTGGAAGCAAAAGTCGGGAAAATCGAATCGAAGAGAATAGGGGATAGAGATTAATTGTAATAGAAATGAAGGAACGATGAAAATTAAGACAATTGATGGAGGATTTGCAAATGAAATATTTAATGTATGGTTTCCATAATTCATCAAAGAACTCTGTAATTTTGTGTTAAACAATATATATTGGTTGTCTCCATCTGAGTTCTCATTCACTACACTACTACTACTAATACTACTACTACTACTACTACTACTACTACTACTACTACTACTACTACTACTACTACTACTACTACTACTACTACTACTACTACTACTACCGAGTGATATCAACGCAAAAACTCGATAAATACTTCCGCTTATATGTATTGGTTTTGTGAATAGTTTTCCCAGTGATCTTTAAAATTGCAGGATATGGGGATCCTGTGCGAATTTTTCCTATATCGTCATTATGTGACAAGCAATATAAGCAGGGATAGATGGTGGCTAGCTGTGGAATCTAGAACAGGTGTTTCATACTGTTTGGGATTTGTCAGTTAGATGTATCTGCATTCCAGTGTTGATATTAACATTCTAATATTTGAACCCAGTACCGTTCGTTTCAAACATCATCACGATACCAAGTTAACTCGCAAAAAAAAGACGTCATTAATAATAATAATAATAATAATAATAATAATAATAATAATAATAATAATAATAATAATGCTTACCTTTTTGAATAGAGTGGTATGAAAATATCTTCTTGTATTGTATTTTCAATACGTTTTACAATGGAAGTGAATAATTTTTCTGTTGGACGACTACCAATACAAATGGTTGGATAAGTTGAGCATAAATTATTCATTAAATTGACTAATTGTAATGATTGTTTCTCTGATAAAGGATCCCATGAAGCAGAAACTAGTTCTATGAAAGAAAAACAATTGACAAAAGGCATTGTACCGAAATCAATACATTGAATTATGTACTATTAATGCTCGAGATATATTTGTACATTTTCAAGCAAAGATATTTTGACTTTAATTGACTTCGGGGGGGGGAGTTATTCCAGTGATACTAATAGGTAGTGGAAATATTTCTAGATCTAGGAATTAACATTGAATTTTAATGCTAACGTAAATAACTAATTGCCTTCAACAACAGTGTAGTATTATCATTAGGTAAAGCTGTTTTGATAGGTTAAATATAATTCGATGACTGTAATACAGTCAACACTATTGAATGACTGAATTGATAGTAAAGCTTCTAGAATAGTGTATTATGGATTGTTGTGAGTAACTGTTAATTATTCATATGGATAACATGTAGGTGATGTTTTTAATCAAACCGTTATGACCACACAGTTTTGTGTGGATCAAAATGATTTGAATCGATTATTCACTGACTAGTATATTATAATCGTGATCAATACTTGGAGACTTTAAGTGACATGATACAGAATATATAGCAGTGACGTAGATTCATTCTTCTGCAAAATCTTCTACATGTAGAATATCTCTATACTTTTTACTAATCTAGTTAATTCCTTCTTTTCGAACCATATAATTAATGTCTAGTCATTTGTTTACTATCAGTGATAAAAATTTGCTATGTTTCTTGCCAGTCTCCTCTCACGTTGTGCTAATGTGATAAGTATAGGAACTTGGATCGATGTATATCTGTGCAGGGTTCTAGATTGGTGATAACTGATGAGCAAAAATTCAAGAAGAGGAAACTTGTAACTTTGGAGGGTGTTCAAAACAAGCAATATGAAAACCAGAAAGATTTTAAAAACTTAAAAATCAGGGTACTTAGAAAGCGATAAAGATCTTGACAAATAAATTCAATGGATCAGTCCATTATGAAAATGAAAAACCATCATAAGATCAAGAATTGGATTAGAGACAAAGCCAATCAAAAGGAATGAGCAAACAATAATGACAGGAAAACGCTAGTAATCAGTTAGTCATATTTGAAATCGATCGAAGAAACTGTTAGTCATCAAAATTGATTGATCACTGGGTGACCAATGTCATGCGTGTCTAGTCCTACAGGAGGTCGGTCGCGGCCCGGATAGCTCAGTGGTAACGTCTGTGACTGTGAAGCTGGGTGACACGGGATCGAATCCACCAGGGAGCATCAGTTCCCTCAAAAGATTATAGGTACACCTTGCTGACAAGTGCCAAGTAGCAAGAAACCCGGATCCAGGGTTTCCTGTCGACTACCTCCAACCACTATCTAAACTGTTAGTCAGTTCTCGAGAGGCATTAGTAGGTAGCTCACCATTTCCTAGGATAGTATTAATAATGCTGTCTACAAATAAGACAGAAAAATCTACGTGAAATCAATGTATTAAAGATGATCTAAGTTGATGATGAAACGTTGGTACCTGAAACTCATTTGCTGATTGATTAAACCGAAGTAAAACAGCATTCGAATCTATAGTCGAATGACTGGCAATCGAAACAATTTAGCCACACTCAACCCGTTGCGCTACATTCAATTAAAATGATTTTTTTAAAAAAAACATGTATACTAAGTAAAATAACAATTTACCATTTATTCGTTGTAAAACAATCTTTTCAATTGACTTTGGTATTATACGAAGATCATCATCAATATTACCAGCAGTATTATTATTATTATTATCGCTTTTATCAATTTTGTTATGATTTAAAATAGTTGATTTTGTATTTTTATGATTGTCAACTAATGGAAGATGACAAAAATCTAATAAATCTTGAAACCATTTCATTTCTTCAATTGGATTAGCATGATTCTGAGATTAGGAAAAGAAAAAAGAACAGTTTACATGTAATCAAACAATAATGACATTGAAATTTCAACAAATAGATAGACTGTAGCTAGTAGTGGAATTTAAGAGGTGTGTTTTGTCCTAGTTGAGACTCGTCAGTTGGATATATCTGCATCCTAGTGTTGATGTACACACTGGAACTTGGAATTAGTGTAATTTTTGTTGAGAATAATCAATGAGTTATTACGCCAAGATGTGAAGTTCCAGTAACTAATATCTTGTTCAATTGGTAAGATGTATATATTTATTCAAGAATATTACTAATGGGATAATTTAAACTCTTCTTATTTACTTACGATTGTTGCCCCTCGTGAAGAAGCATAGGCCATCCCATCAGCATTCTCTATATAACTCTGTCCTGAGTAATCCTTTTGAGTTGTCTTCAGTTGATATTTATCCTTTACATGTCTGCTTCCAATTCGCGATGTAGTGTGTTCTTTGAACTTTCGCTTTTCCGTTCCCTTGTAGGATTCCAAGTTAGGTCTTGCATTGTGATGAAGTTTAATGAATTCCGTAAAATACATCCGATCTACTTCCAATACCCCCAAATGCCCTGGTATGATCGAGAGTGAGGTGGGCCCGCCCTCCCTCTCGAAATGCTCTCACATGGCCACGCGTATATAGCCTCTGTCAGGAAAGCCCTACTCACTGACTTCTCACACCACGGGTGTTGTTTACGAAAATGAGAGGACGAAAAGCGAATGTCCAGCGATTCAACCAGATCCCAAACCAATGGTGCACATGAGTTCCAGTATCCTGCGAGAACAAATGGCGTATAAACCAATCGTTGGTCACCGGCTACCATGAGACTGCATCTCCTTACGATGCTCCACTGCCTTGTGGGTTAGACCTTTAAGTCAAAGGCTTGGGGTGTGGCCCCCTAAGAAAACCACCTGCTTCGGTTTGGGCACCTGGGCAGTATCACACCCCACACACAAATGAAATGAAAATTTGTGTGGCACATATATATTTGGTGCCCCCTTGTACCAATATTTATGTGTTCAGATAAATAAATAATAATACCACTTTCAACGCTTTTTTCTAATTTTCTCTCCAGTTGGAAGCTTGTATGTTCTTTCCCTCAGTAGGCCGTTGTTTATAGTATCCGGTCAAAGGATATTGAGTATTTTGCATAGACAATTATTTGTAAACACTTGTACTTTTTGATGTAACACTGTTAGGCTTATATTAATGATGTAACTCAATCAGCTTTCGCCAATAGATATTACGTTTAAAATTGAAGTTGTTTAGTTTAATGTGGGGCAACAAAGTAGTAGTGTAGTGAATGAAAACTCAAGTAAGGAAAACCATCATACATCAAATACATCATTTGCACAGCTTTGTGTTGTCCTTTACATGCTCCATTAATCATCTAATTATGTTGTTATTTTTATTACTCCTCAATTTCCTTCCTGTTCTCTTCACATTTCAATCTTCTGCTAGTAGACATTCCATTTCTGAGTGCTGCTACGTAATACTTATATCTATCAGTATAAGTAGCATATATCATAGTAGAAATATCATTAACTTTTATAAAAACATTGTAAATGATGACTTACATTATGAACGATACAGGACAACAGTAAGTGTATTGAGTAGAACTCATTGGAAAATGTATTTAGTATGATTTTACCCAACTATTAGGCATATTAATAATGCAATGTACGATCAGGGAATTGTTTAAATCACACTACATATATGTATTATTAGCTTCACAGGAAAAACTGATATACGATGAACTTTATTTACACATATAAGAGAGAATCTATATTAAGGCTATAGATATTTACAATATCATTTGGGAGAATTCTAAAATTAGTAACGAAATCAAGGTAAAACACAAAATCCGTGGTTCTTCTATGATTGTGATGGAGTTTTGTTCATTGAGCTGGATGGTTTACTCGTGGAGCTTTCATAATTATTCCGAACGACATCATCAACACAAACTTTTGCCTGAAGAACAAAACTCCATTAAATTATTTACCTGAGCTATAAATGTTCTTCTAAAAAATTTATGAAATGTTTATATTGAAAGTTAATCCAACAAAGCAATTTAAATCTTCTCGTTTTTAGAGAATTCCCCCCCCAAGTAATTCTAAACGGCCCCCGACAAATAAATAAGTAATTTGGGAGGAGGTTTAAGTCAGCCAGCTGCAACGTAGGACCAGGCACATATATGCACCGATCCAAGTTGCCATACCGCATTAGCACAACAAGATGAACACCGGATTCATAGAAGTAGTCACTTCAAAGGTAGTAATATATAAAAGAAAGATTGCATATAAGAAGATAGTACAGGAAGAAAGAATTAGTTCGTAGAAAGACACGAAGCGATTTTAATCTTTTAGTTTAAAGGAAGACAGAGGGTGTATATACCAACGACATTGTGATCGATTCTGAGTCATGTCACCGAGAGTCTCCAACCATTGATTACGATAGTCACACGGACCCCAACCAGGTAGTCTGCATCTACCAACATGGCTCAAACCAGAAGTTAGTGACTTCAAGCACTGATGCCACGTTTTGGTTTGGCCGTCCCTACCTTTCTTCCAATTATCCCTAACACCAGTGAGCATTGCGCGTCGTGGTAATCGGTGTCCAGGCATACGCAGTACGTGGCCTAATCATCTCAGTCGATGAAGATTCATAACCTCATCAACTGATTTACCATCATTCCCTAATACCCTACGTCTAACCTCACTATTACTTACCCGGTGATCCCAGCAATATTTCTAAGGCATCTGTGGTCAAATACTTGTAGCTTACGAGTATCTTCTACTCTCAAAGGCCATGTTTCGCAGCCGTATAGTAGAACGGAACGAACTGCCGCGCTCTATACTCGTCCCTTAATTGATAGATGGATATCTCGCCTTCGCCATAGATGACGTAAGTTGGCAAAGGCCAAACGAGCTCTTCGAATCCGTGCTAAGATTTCGTCAGACACCAACCCATTAGGGCTGATCAGACTTCCAAGATAAGTGAAATTGTCAACGCGTTCGACTACTTCACTCCCTATCCTCAGTTCAGATGTTGACGCAAACCAGTCCTGAAGCAACAACTTGCATTTAGAGGGAGAGAAGCCCATCCCAAACATTCTGGCATTGTTGCTCAGTGCTACCAAAAGACTCTGCATTTTATCAGCGTCTTCACCAAACAGGACTATGTCATCTGCGTATTCTAATTGGGAGGAGGTTCAAAGAGTTAAAACATTTTCAAAAGAGAAAAGACAAATAAAATGAAGAAAAATAACTTACATTTAAAGGATTCCAACCGATTAATTGAATTCGTATTATAGGACTAAATAATTGTGGTAAACACAACGATACATAAGCTTGTTGATATGATTCAGGATATTTATTACGCCATTCTATAAATCTTTCAAGGATTAATGGTAATTCACAAAATTCTTCAACAACATCTTCGAATAAAGCATTTGCATCCACTAGTAAAGCGTCTGACAACGACAGGGTGAAATTATTTTTAACACACACAAAAAAAATTAGGATTATTTGAATAATAATCTTGTTAGGATAATTAACAAGTACTATATATATAAATATATTATATATATAAATATATTATATATATATATATATATATATATATATATATATATATATATATATATATATATATATATAGTGAAGTTACTTACTTACTTACTAACGCCTGTTACTCCTCGTGAAGGAGCATAGGCCGCTCACTAGTATTCTCCATCCAACCCTGTCCTGGGAAATCTTTTCCAGCTCCTTCTAGTTCTTATTCATCCTTTTCATATCTGATCCTATTTCCCGAAGTAATGTGTTCTTTGGCCTCCCTCTTTTTCGATTCCCTTTACGATTCCAAGTTAGTGCTTGTCTCGTGGTGCAGCTTGATGATTTCTTCAATGTATGTCCTATCCATTTCCACTATATTTTCCTAATTTCCTCTTCAGCTGGAAGCTGGTTTGTTCTCTCCCATGAAAGGCTGTTGCTGATGGTATCTGGTCAATATAGTGAAGTACTTTCAATTAATTTTCAACAGACAGTATACAACCTTTTATTTAAATAGAGTTGAATAGTAACTAGTACTAGAATCCATGACTAGTGCTTCATTTAACAAACTACTGAGTTCAAAAAGCCAAACTGATTTATGCATTTGTATGAATTATTGAGAAGGAACGAAGTTACGCCACATACTTTAAGATGAGAAATGTTTTGATCAAAATTACGTTTCATATGTCAATGTAGAATGATAAAGTACTATAAACGTGAAAGAATAAAGAAATATTTTAAACAATTTATTTATAGCAAAGATGGATAGTGGTTAGCAGTGTAATCCAGTTTGCACATAAAAAAATACTAACCTATATCAGCTGAACGTTTAACAATTGTAGCCTGTGGTTCTTCATCATCCGTACTAGTTCCATCAACATGAACTTGTATGACAGTAGGATTTTGTAATTCTCTAGCACGTTGACGTCGTATTCTATTTGAATACATAGAAAAAATGTATGTAAATGCTAATTGAATGTAAACATAAAGAATAATTATTTAAGTTGAATTCAAACTTCTCAGTCCTCTCTCTCTCGCATTGGTTAATTTAAGTGTCCAGACCGAAACAGGTGGTTTACTCAGGAAGCCAGTCCTCGAGCCTTCGATTTAAGGATCTAATCTACAAGGCAGTGGAGTAACGTCAGGAGATGCGGTCTTATGGCAGCCAGTGACCAACAATAAATTCATATCCCATTTGTTCCCTTATGATTCTGGAGCTCATGTACACCACTGATTTGGAGTCAGAGTTTCCTAACTCCTCTAGGTGGATTTGATGTACCCACCAACCAGCTTTAAGCGTTGAATATTCTCTTCTTGTCCTTCCGATTTTGCAAACAACAACTCCACTGCGAGAAGGCAATGAGTAGGACTTCCCTGGTAATTATTATACACATGACCGTATCAGGGCATTCGGATTACAATGGGTTCACATCATTTATGTAACTAGAATTCGAAGAACTTCACCTTGTTAACTATGGACGACATGATATGTATTTATACTAGGGATAAAATACTGGATAAAAAAAACAAAAATACAACTTATCACATATACTTTTAATGCTTATTAAAATAATCTTACCGTCGGGATTCTCGTTCAGCACATCTTTTACGTCTGGCATCAAAAATTTTTACTTCTTCAGGTGTTTTAGATGTACATGTAGATGATATGGTTGCTAAATGAGAAATCACACGAAGCATATATTGGAAATAAAACAAAAAATAATATTTATTCTTGAATCCACCGAACAGGGAAACAAATATTTATGATAGAAATATTTCATTGATTCAGAAAATCTAATAAATGTAAAAATAAAATTAGACGAAACGAATATATTTGATATGTTAGTTTGTCAGAAGCGAACTGCCCCCAAATGCCCTGATACGGCAAAGAGTGGAGAGAGTCCGCTCACCCTCTCGAAATGCTCTCACATGGACACGCGTATATAGCCTCTGCCAGGGAAGTCCTACTCACTGCGGGGGTGTTGCTTACGAAATTGAGAGGACGAAGAGTGAATGTCCGGCGCTTGAACCGGGTTGGTGGACATGGAGAGTCCACCTAGGGGAGTTGGAAAACCCTCATTCCAAACCAATAGTGCACATGAGCTCCAGTATCCTGAGGGAACAAATGGAGTATGAACCAATCGTTGGTCACAGGCTACCATGGGACTGCATCTTGTGACGCTGCTCCACTTCCTTATGGTTCAGACCTTTAGGTCGAAGACTCCGGGTGTGGCTCCTTAAGAAAACCACCTGCTTCGGTTTGGGCACCCGAGTAGTATGACAGCCCTCACATAAATCAAATGAGATTTGTGTGGCTCATATTTATTTGGTGCCTTTTGTGCCAACATCTATGTGTTCAAATAAAAAATAAAATAGAAGTGAACTTGAACTGTTATTAATTGTTAACAATTTTTTAAAACTTTAAACTGATGATTCTACCCGCCAAAATCCCACATATAAAAATCACTTGTGTTTTTTGCAGACACTAAAGACATTTTACCAAGTCGATTTATGGGTTGTGTAAATATAATTAAGTACAATAATTGTTATTCTAATGACCTTTCTTTGGTGCCGCATATAAATTTACTATTGACTATTTGATTTTCAGCCATCATATCTAGGTGGATTGAACCCACAAATGACGGCTCCTCATTGACATTAACAATTTTTACCGAAGTTAGTTACTACTATTGAGAACATAATTATATTCCCCAAAGTTATCGTGATAGTCCAGATCAACTATATCGGGAGTAACATAAGTATTATAAAAGATACTGAATAATGATAATTGTGGAATGTTGGATATTGAATAGATTTAGAAAAGTGAACTACGAGATACGTACATCACGAGACCTGACAACCATGGGTTTGATCATCTTCAGTGAGGTCGTGGTTGCGTACATTGATGAGAAGTCATAAACCGGGATGAACCGGTTATTTATAACGGTATCCTCGATTACAATTTATGATTTAAGATACCTTTAAGATATTTTCTATAAACTAAATGATACAAATTAGTATTCAGTAAGCTTCTCGTTTTAAATAATTTTGTATCTATTATTTCAATCTCATCGTGGATAAACAGATTAACTTGCTATAATAGTTTAGATTAATAAGGATATATTCTGATTAACTAACAGATGTCTTTAAAGAGTCCAAAAAAGTTGTAAAAACTAGCTACATAATGCTCCTGTTTTTAATGGACTCTTTAAATTCATTTTCTCTTTGATATAGACCAGAATAAGATAAATTGAGTTACTTATATTGACAGGTTAACAGTTAATTCTAAATTGTGAAAGCGAACCTTAGAAATCCAATCAGTTAACTGATACGTATGAAAACGTATCGAAACACTGAGTTGAATGGCTTGTTTGAGATGGTGGAGAAGATTTGTAGCTCAGGTGGATGATTTTGATGGAGTTTTGTTCTCTGAGCTGGATGGTTTGGTCGTGGAGCTTTCATCGTTCTTCTGAACGACATCATCAGCACAAACTTCAGATAGAAGTGAAGTGTTCGAATTTCTCCATATGCGTTTCACAGCTTGTTCTGTGCACCTCGATGTTGATTGGTTCTTATTGATCTTAAATTTGTCATTGTTTACCTTTTTGTCTTGGTTTTGTCTCCTATTGGTTTGATTCTTGTTCCTATATTTGTGCATAAGTTTCCTGATTGGTTGATAAATCGGATCGATTTCAATATGTTTGTTGATTGCTGATTGACCTGAGTGCCAGGCTTCTAAAAATTCTCTTGTGTTTTTAGAATTTCCTCTGTCCACGATTTCCACATTTTTCCAATCGAATGTGTGTCCGCAGTTGTCCACGTGTATTGATATAAGTGAGGAGATATCATGCCGTTTGACTGCTAATTGATGTTCATGTAAGCTTACATGAACAAAACTCCATCAAAAATGGCTTGTTTATATATTACGAATGTAATCATGGAAGCTTTCAAATTACACATTATTGGCTGGTGTTGAGATTGGATAGAAAAAGCGGAGTCAGCAGTCAGTCAGCTGCAACGTAGGACCAGGCACATATATGCATCGGTGCAAGTTGCCATACGTCATTAGCACAACAAGATGAACACCGAAGTCATAGAAGTACTTAATTCAATGGTGGCAATATATAGAAGAAAGATTGCATAAAAGAAGATAGTACAGGAAGAAAGAATTAGTCCCTAGAAAGAAAGATATGAAGCGATTTTAATCACTTAGTTTAAAGGAAAACAGATAGTGTATACACATACGCCATTGTGATCGATTCTGAGCCATGTTACCCACAGTCTCCAACCATTGGTTACGATAGTCACACGGACCCTAACCAGGTAGTCTGCATCTAACAACATGGTTCAGACCAGAAGTTAGTGATTTCAAACACTGATGTTATGTTTTGCTTTGGTCGCTCCTATCTTTCTTCCAACCGTCCCCAACACCGGTTAGCATTGCGCGTCGTGGTAGTCCATTTATGACATGTTGCCTTAGTATGAAAAATACCTGTATAGGACTAGTTCAGAGAAGAAACCTGTAGCGATGATGTCATAATTTTCTATCACACTCTTTATAAAAGTGAAATAAACTTGCTTAATCTTTTTCAACTTTACTTTCAACTGAACTATAATTCATTTTAAATATCATTCTTGTTTGTTTATTTATTCATTGTACAGTCTTTTTCGATTGCATTTCTTCACAATATTATCACTCCGTTAGTGTGTGGTATCATTTTCAATGTTTTATTACGTTAAGATTTATGTATCATCAGTAAATAACAAACAAATAAAGGTACATAATTATTACAATAATGTAGTTATATTACAAAAGATTAATGTAACTTACGCTGAGATACTGTATCAGCCATATCTTTCATATCCATACGTCGACGTTCAACTAATTTGTCATAACGTTCACGAAATATTATAATAGAACGTTTTTCTAGATATTCAATTTTTGACATCTGTAAAAATATTGTTATAAAATGTTTACCGAGGCTTCAGTCCAAAAAGTTCAAATCTGTAGACAAACGTCTAGTCTTTAGACCAATCAGTTGGCAAATAAATTCGAGATATTGGATAACTATCTTTCAATGATATTTGTGAATAACTACTTCGTATGATTTGGTTGACCCCTACAGGTCATAGATTCTTATTAGAACTCCGAAAGCGCTACCATTCCAAATCAGTCATTAATATATATAATATATATATAGATTATATCAAAACACAAACTCTGTGCTCAATTTAAACGAGTATCTTAAAAACGCTTCGTACACTATACAGAAGAAAGTAGTTTGGCCTATTCGAATAAATTCTGGTTCGTCAGTCCTGTGTTCAAACCGATTACTGACATTTCGGTCGTTACAGTTCTCAAACGGTACAGCCTGTTTTATACAGACAGAAGTTTCTTTAACGCAAAGTAGCGCGCTCAGAATCAATAAAAAATATTCCCAACAAGATGGGATCAAATATCTACCTGTAAGGATTCCAACAATCCTCCAAAGCAGACAGTCAAAAGGTTAACAGCCACACACTGAACCATGCCGTAATCTTTAGCTTAGTCAAACACGACCTTACTGTCAATAGTCCGGCAACATGCAATAGAAAATTAAGTAACAAAAGATGAGTCTTTCATCAAAATCACATAATAAAAGCTCAGACGAGGAAGACTGAAGAACAAAAGGTGTGGTTAAACGAGATCTAAACAAAGGTTAAAATACACGACAGGGAGAAGAAACAAATAAATGACAATACTGTCCAACAAAAAAGCTGCCGTAGGATGTTCATCGTTTTCTTTCCGTTACACTACTACTACTGTGACGCTAGAACGAAAAAACTGTTCAGTTTTTCCCGCTATTCAACGGTTGTTTAAATAAGGTCAATTCGTGATGCAAATTATAAAAAAATATTCTACAGGATCGTGATAAATAAGCTTTATGACGTACGATTGTCAACTAAATGATTATACTGTGATAGTTCAGTGAGTTTGAAACAACATAGAACTTGATGGAAATGTAGGACGAGTGAAGTTTTTACATTATACATTCGCATAATGAGAAACATAAAGAAACAAAAATCTATTGAACTGGAAATCTTAACATATGAGAATAAAAGTCAGAAGTGGAAAGTATGTAAGATTAAGAATGAATATAATTACGCCACTTTAAAAAATTCTATACTACGTCAACCAACTACATTTATTTTATTTTACTTTATTTTAACATATAGATATTAGTACAAGGAGGCCCCAATACATATGCGCCACACAGATCTCATCTGATATGTGTGACGGCTGTGATACTGCCCAGGTGACCAAACCAACTACATACCAGTTATCATGCGCAACAAACCAGAAATGTGCGAAGTTCAGTTCAATAGTTAATGCCTTAATTTTTTTTCCCAACCTAACATTTAGCTAGTCAGGATGAGCATGAAGCATAAAATGATTAGCTCACATTAGATAAAGGTTCATAGTTTATCAGTGATTTGGGACTGCTAAAATGTTCCGAGTTTAAACACTCA
>OX336416.1:1927718-1959687 GCA_946903255.1 Schistosoma spindalis
ATAACCTGCTTCGACCTCCAAACAACAACGTACTGAATCTGAACGCACTGGAAGAGCTGGGAAAACAACAACGGTCCGTGATGACTCCCTCATAATCATGAACCTCATAGACAATCCTGACCTTCCTCTCAGTTTGCAGGACAAAAATGACAGGATGCTTTGGGGTGAACTGAACAAAAAGCTCGAACTCCCTAGAATAGAGCCTTTGACGGTCACACGGCTCACTCGGGGAAAGGATTCTAAACATCAAAATCACCCGAGACTACTCCGTGTAACACTCAAGAATGCTACCGAAGTAGAGGATGTCCTGCTGGCCAGTCATCTACTGAAATCCGATGGGAACGTCAGAATACTGCCTGACATACCATATTCTGAGCGCAATCTCATCCGAAACGTCCCTAAAGATTCTCGAGAGAAGTTTTTCCGCGGAAGAAATATCATCGTGCAAGGTGTACCGGAAAACATGGACCCTACTCAAGCAAACTCTGACATTCGGGAATGGAAATTCATCAAACAGTCCTTGAGGCTTAAAAACATACTGTCTCAGCATGTGATGAGACTAGCCAAGAAGGATGGGGATCCTAGACCCCGACTATTGAGGATAACTTTTCCATCCTCCCATATGGCGGCTGCAACTCTGGAAGCATTTCGTGTCAACAGACGTCGGTTGCCAACTGGGATCCATATGCACCCGGATAGGCCATACGACGCCAGGATCAAGCACAAAGGCAAGCTGGAACTGACCATTCCACTTGTGGACTGTCTTCAAGACAAAAAAAACGTGTAAAGGACAGGGCCTACCAATTTGACAAAACTTATATAGGTGGGTTACCTGTCCACTCACGCAAGGCTCTCACAGATAAACAGGAAGAAGCTCACGCGTTTCAAATTGAAAGCATTGACTGCTTATACTTGAACGCCGCGAGTCTACCAAACAAAACGAATGAACTAAGTGAACTTAGCAATGCTAATAAGGTTCATCTGATAGGAATATCTAAAACTTGGATATCTCCTCAGTATTCGGACCAGGAGCTAGCAATACCTGGGATGTCTCTGTTTCGCAATGACAGAAAAACAGGAATTGGGGGTGGAGTAGCCCTATACATAAGATCTGGCCTGGTGGTACATCAAATCCACAACCACGAGTTTGACAATCTTGAGGAATCCCTATGGTGCTCTATGAGATTGTCCACTACTTCGAGGTGCCTAGTCGGAGTCATATATAGGAAGCCCACTGCCGACATCGAGTATGACAGTCGCATGCTGGAGGGACTATCCCGCTCTACGCGTCTCGGCTTCACTCATATCCTGATTCTAGGGGACTTCAATCTTCCTAGAGTCAACTTCGCGGAACATACGTATACTGGAGGTGAAAATTCAATCGAAGCTCGGTTCTTCAACCTCATTGAGGACTTGGGACTACACGAAAATGTGAAGTCGCACACTCGTTGGAGAAACGGTCAGACACCGTCGCGCTTAGACTGTGTTTTTACAAATGAAGAATTTCTAGTCGACAACCTCTCAATTCTGGCTCCCCTGGGGAAGAGCGATCACGCCGTTATAGCCTTCAGTTTCGTCAGCAAAACAGAGCTAAGATATCCCGACAACAACAGGCGCTGGAACTTCAAACGGTTGAATACGTCAGCTCTACAGGATTATCTACAACAGGTGGATTGGGATGTTCACCCTCAACTTGATGTGGATGCTCATTGGGACTCCTTACTGCGCACGCTCTCATGTGCTACTAAGCAGTCAGTTCCTCAAACGGTCCCCAAAAGGCACAAGCAACCTACAATCATCAAAAAACGCACTCTTCGTTTGCTAAGCCGTAAAAGGCACTGTTGGGCAGAATACAAACGAACCAACAACAACGGCGAGTACAGGCAATACAAACATATAAGGAACATATGTACGAAGGCTATAAGAGAAGACAGGCTTCAGTACCAGTTAAAGCTTATGGATAAATTTATTTCCAATCCGAAAAGCTTATTCCGTTATGCAGCCTCTCTTCGTCAAGCCAAAACTGGAGTTTCTCAACTGCTAGGTCCTAACGGCCCGACAGATAATGACGGTGACGCCGCTAACCTTCTGGCTGAGCACTACTCCCGGACATTTCAGCCGACCCACATCAACTATACTGATGTCGGCTCTGTCTGCAACTGCACAGGACTTTCCGTAGTGAAACTGAGTGCTGACTTGGTGTACCGTAAACTACAACACCTAAGAACAGACACTTCTCCTGGTCCAGATATGGTCCACTCTGCTATACTGAGGGAAGCAGCTTTAATCCTAGCAACACCGCTTAGCGTGATGTTCTCACACTCGCTAAGTCGGGGCAAACTACCGGATATTTGGAAGCTGGCTCATATCACACCAATCTTCAAAGGAGGTCGACGCAGTGAACCTTCAAGTTACCGACCGGTGGCCCTTCTCTCTATACCTTCAAAGATCATGGAGTCCCTGGTATACGATGATATACATGACTATCTGCTGTCCTTAAATTTCTTCTCACCCCAACAGCATGGTTTCAGGAAGGGTTATTCCTGTATGACGAACCTGCTGACCGCGGTGGACAGATGGACAAGCATCGTTGATCGCAAGGGGAAGGTAGACATCATTTACCTTGATTTCTCTAAAGCTTTCGATAGGGTTAACCACACATGTCTTATTAACAAGCTCAAACAATTGGGAATCAAACCACCTTTAATTGACTGGCTCAGTTCATACCTCACAAATCGACATTTTAAGGTCAGGGTAAACTTCAATTTCTCACGCGCTATGGAATGTTCTAGTGGGGTCCCCCAGGGCTCAGTACTAGGACCTCTCCTCTTCCTGATTTATATAAATGATCTTCCTCAACAGGTAACGTCAGACATACTGCTCTTTGCCGATGACGTGAAACTTTGGAGAGAGATACGCAACCAAGAGGACATACAGGCACTTCAGGAGGATCTGACTCGACTTCAAAGTTGGGCAGACAACAACGGACTTACCTTTAACACTTCAAAGTGTAAAGTAGTCCATCTGCGACACGTCGCAGATTACAGTTACAACTTAGGAAACTCCTCTCTAGTAGTATCCCGAGTCGAAAAAGATTTAGGAGTTCTGGTGCCCTACGACTTAAAGTCTTACGCCAACTGTGACAAAAATGCCTTTAGAGCAAACCTTGCACTGGTAACATTGAAGCGCATTTTTGGTCAGTTTGACGGGAGAACTTTCCACATAATCTTCAATAGTTTTATTCGTCCCCCTTTAGAGTACGGGAACATAGTATTCCCTCCTAAACTCCAAAAGGATACGGACACTCTGGAACGTATCCAACGGCGAGCCACGAAATCAGTTCGGGGACTCAAATTTAAACCTTACGATGAGCGCCTCCAATCACTCGACCTTTACCCATTAGAGTGTAGGCGTCTTAGAGGTGACATTCTAATGGCTTACAGTATCCTTAACACACCTGGACACCCTCTTAAACACCTACTTAAGCTTAGTCCCAACACTAACCTAAGCGGTAACACCCAAAAACTGGAGATACAACATAGTAGAACGGACTGCAGACACAACTTCTACTCCTTAAGAGTTGTCAAATGCTGGAATTCGCTGCCAGCTGAGCTAGTCCAAGCAACTTCCCAGGAGTCCTTTAAGAGGCGACTTGATCTATTCTTAAGGACTAAGGATAGTATCCTACTATGATTTACCAATTCATTTTCTTTCTCTTTTATCGTTAATATACCTAGGTTCTTGCCTGGCGGTATTGGTGATCCGCTGCTACTAGACACGGAAGCCTGTTAAGCGAAAGCTTCTTCTATTCCGTCCGCAACCATTTGAACCATTTGAACCATTTGTGAGAGTGAACCGAAGTTTGAGATAAATTGTAGTGTTTGACATAAATCCCTGCTGAATATGGCCAAAGTGATCCATATCTTAAGGTATAATACAAGTGAATGGGCAACGAACTTTTGAGTTGCAAGCAATTTTCTAGCTGTCGCGAAAGTTTATTGTGGTTGTTTGTTTAACAGTATCAAAATAAAATACAAGTTGACTAAGCGGCAGGGGCGAAACGGTCCCGTTTAACTAGTATTTGGTAGGCCCTTCTCATGTTTTATATATGTATATATTTAACATATTATAAAGTCACTATGGATGTATTATTTATCTGTGCCATCAAATTTGTACGTCCCTCTGATCGTCATTCTTATTATGTTTTTTATGTCTAGTTTACTTCGTAAAATTTGAGTAAATTCCCCAAAATTTTCCATAGAAGCCTCCACAAAATAGGGAGATTTGGGTAGGAAATAAGGTAAAGGCGAATGAAATTAGAAACATTACTTGCCATCCCCGCGTATTCTTTGTCCTTTTCTATTTCATTTACATTGCTTCTTTTCTGAAGACTTGGATGCCCTGCTCTTTGTAATTCAGTTAAGGCAAAAGTATCATATAACTCAGTTTAGACAAATGTTCAGGGTGAAATAAATACTATTAGCTTAATTAGATACGATATTTTCCTCCGACGTTTTCTACCGATTAGTCTATTAAGATAGTGTACAAATAATGACGACACCCCTATTAAATAAGCCGACGTAATTCATCCTCTTTTGACTGCTCTCAGCAACAATATAAACATGTTTGGGCTAGGTATTTTCCAATGTGCGGTATCTGAAAGTTGATATTGATCTTCGCTTTTTTCAGACACGAACCCGGCTGTAAGAGAGGAAAGACAGCGAACTATAGAGAAAGCTTATGTGGTTAAACGGAATAACGTGTGCTAGTATATATAATACTTAGGAAATTAAGCCTATTGAGGACCTCTGTGTTCATCGCTTGGGAATGAAAGCTATTACTTGACCGGTTATGGGCTCCAATTATTTGAAGTTTGTGCTGATGATGTCGTTTGGAAGAACGATGAAAGCTCCACGACCAAACCATCCAGCTCAGAGAACAAAACTCCATCAAAAAATACTCATATATTTTGAGAGCATGGCGTTAACAACTTTAAGGCTAGACGCAAGGTAATAGAAATAGCAAGTGGGTTTACAAGACTGCATCTTCACCAACTATGTAGATTAAAACACCCATTACATTCAATGTGTTGTCTCTTGTTGCAGGGGCGGGTTAGAAGGAAACTAGATCAGCCAAACCAATAGGTAGCATCAGTCCATGAAGTCATTTGCTGCTGGTCTAAGCTGTGTAGGTAGGTTTGCACTGTCGATTAGCGTAATTGGTGGTTGAAGAAATCAGATGACATAGCTTAGAATCAGTCACTTTGGCGCAGACCGACCCACTCTTTCCTTGAAATCCAGACTTAAAATTATTTTTTATTTCATCATTTTTTTTCGAATCATATTGTCTGTTTAATCCTTCTTACTGCCACTGACTGTTATTGCTCTTACTATGGGATATTTCGTGACGATTTCATGTCAGTGCTAATGGGGTATGACATTGTGAACCAATTTATATGTAAACCAGATTATACCCGACGTATGACTGGGCAAGTAAATTAAGAGATTGAAGTGTACATAAGAATGGATATGGCCTGCCACTAAAATATCAATCTGGACAAAAATAGACTTTCCTGGAGCTTAGTATTCTCGCAAATCTATTGAAATTTATGCAATCGTTTAAATGCTGCGGGATTCATTTATCTCGCTTTCCGTCCACAATATGGTTTTTAATCTTGTCTATATTTTCAGCTAGGTTGATCAGTAATTGTAGAGTAACCTAGTGCGTCGACATCGTTTGTCTGTTGGTTGACCAATTATTAGCATGGGTTCAGGAAGTTCGCATGCTTGTCACCGGCTTGAATCACCTATGACATAAGAGAAAAATCTGCCGGCCAAATAGGGGTTGAAGATACTGCTCAACAGTCCACTTAGCTTTCAACTTTTTTCCTATTCTTCAGCTTCTGTAGCTTATGATGTAAAATAACATGATCACATAGTAAGTTGCTGCAGAATATTTTCAAAGCTATTCTCAAACTTCGTATATCAATCGACCTGATAATAATTGTTGCAAAGATCCCTAGGTGTATAACTTTCAGAAAGCAATAAAAAGTCTTAGTAGTAGTTTTTTCAGTATAGAATAAATCAAACAATCAACAGACACACGATGAGAAAAATAAGTTGACAAATTAGTTAATTAACCCTATGAACAAATATATAAAAACTTGCGAATAAATCACCAATCGTTTTAAGAAACCAATATTTAAACGAATTAGAGGAGTATATGCATGGGTTGTAACATGTAATCAATCATACGTCTTTATATAAGCATAGAAGTATGTGTTTGGTGAAATAGCCAGACTGTTTGTTAAGTTAGATAAACATGCTGATGAATCTAAAGATATATAGACTCGAGTGGAGGTAAGTATGCTATAAATTTCAGTACCTGTGTATAGAAAAGGGTCTTAAATATAATCCCTCTAGTCACTGGCAGGGTTGCCCAATCTCACCATTCCTCTTCAAATTTGCCATCGACGACATTCTGGAAAGAGCTCTGACGGATGTAAGTAATGGTGGTGTGGATCTGTTGCCTGGAGAAAGACTTCTTGACCTTGAGTATGCGGATGATATTGTCTTACTGTGCGAGAATGCCCAAGCCATGCAATCCGCACTTAATCAGTTGGCAATCAGTGTCCGTAGGTATGGTATGTGCTTTGCATCTTCGAAGTGCAAAGTTCTACAAGACTGGAAGGTTTCTAATCCTGTACTCACTCTGGATAGTGAGCAGATAGAAGTAGTCGCGAAGTTCGTGTATCTAGGTAGCTGCATAAGTGCTGGTGGTGGTGTGAGTGATGAGATCAATGCACGTATAGTGAAAGCCAGAGCGGCTTATGCCAATCTGGGCCATCTTTGGCGCCTTCGTGATGTTAGTCTGGCTGTAAAAGGTCGGATCTACAACGCGTCGGTGAGAGCAGTTTTGCTCTATGCTTGTGAAACCTGGCCTCTCCGAGTTGAGGATGTTAGACGACTCTCTGTGTTCGATCATCGTTGTCTCCGAAGGATTGCTGGCATCCAGTGGCAACACCATGTCAGTAATGCAGAGGTCCGGCATCGAGTGTTCGGTCACAGAGACGATAATGAAATTGGTGTCACCATCTTGAAACACCGACTTCGGTGGCTTGGACATGTTCTACGAATGTCGTCCCAGTGAATTCCACGTCGTGCTTTATTTGCCGACCCTGGGACTGGTTGGAAAAAGCGGAGAGGTGGTCAGTATATGACATGGTGTCGTGGTATGAAAGAAAGCTGCAAAGGGCTGGCTTCTGTTGGTCCTTCACGACTCCCTGGTTGGGGTCCGAGAGATGGTGTAACGCAGTGGCTAGAGACGTTATCAGATATGGCTCAGAATAGAAGCCAGTGGCGATCCTGCTGTAACCTTCTTTTACTTTCTTCATGAAAAGTGGTTGTATCTTTCTTAACTGAAAGATCTCTTCTGACTGTACCTTTCCGTTTCCCCCACCATTGTTCTCTCTCTCTCCCTTTTTTTTATAATTCCCCACGTTCATTACTTTTTTTTCTCTTTTCTCCTTCTCTTCAAATTATCATTGTTTTGTGTGGCGCATATATATTTGGTGCTCCCCTTGTACCAATATTTATGTGTTCAAATAAAATAAAATAGTCACTGACTTATGGCTTAAGTACACATGGCTACCAGGGCATTTGGTTTTGGAACATTGCGTCCCAGACCTAAATCCCACTATATTTTTTAATGTTCAGGATTTCACTTAGTATCATTATTTTTTAAAATATCATTAGTTTATCTGTTGGTGAATAAACCTCCTCGTGATTGCTAACCTTCACTATCTTTAAAGTTACCCACATAAGTATGCTGTTTTGCCAGTAGTATATAACAGTAACCTACGTATTTGTTTTCATGATAGATATATTCGGAGTTCCACTCTATTATAATGTCAGAGGATAGCGATTTTAAAGTTTTGGATTGCTTGCATGTACAACTGAAGCCTGGATGGACGAAAAAGGGAATAACTGAATTTCTGAAAGAAGCAGAAAAGCGAGAAGTTTTATACACAAGAGCCCGCAAAGATGATATGGAGAAAGCGATTGCTCAGTTTAGAAGTTCTGCTTTGAACTTCATCGCCAGACTACCGACCGAGATCCGAAGTAAACCCTACTTTGATTGCATCAACCAGTATAATGGGGATACAGGAGCAAATGTAAGTTGTACTCAAAGTAGTACTATGTGCAAGTTTTGATTTCAATAACGGTACAGTATCCAATAGTATGTTTTTTATAGTCTGCTCTTTTTTAACTAATAGAGCATGTCTATATCATTGCTTTTGCCAACTTACGTCATTTGTGGCGTAGGCGAGATATCCGTCTATCAACCAAAGGACGTGTTTACTGAGCAGCAGTTCGTTCCGTCCTACTTTATGGCAGTGAAACATGGCCAGTAGGAGTAGAGGATATTCGTAGGTTACTAGTATTTGATCATAGACGTCTTCGAAACATTGCTCGTATATCCTGGGACCACTGAGTAAGTAATATAGTTGTTATGAAACGGGTACTAGGTAAGGATGGCAAATCAACTGATGAAGTGGTAAAACTTATCAGTTGAGATGGCTGGGACATGTGTTACGTATAGCCAACCACCGACTGCCCCGACGAGCGACGTCTCATGGTCCAGGGGTAGGTTGGAAGAAAGCTAGAGGCGGCCAGATCAAATCATGGCACGAATCCATGAAGTCACTGATAAGTGGACAGAGTGAGCCATGTTGGTAGGTGTAGACTACCTGGTTGGCATCCACGAGACGATAGCAACCGATGGTTAGAGACCTTAAATGACATGGCTCAACATCGTTTGCAATAGTGTGCTCAGGTGCATCCACTGTTTGTGTTCTCCCAAATTCTAATCATCTGAATCCTTCACATCCCTTTCTTTCTAAATTTGTTTCACTGTATTATACTCCTTGAGTAACATCTTCAAACCCTAATGTTCCCTATCACTACTTATACTTTTAGTACATCTACCACTATGGGATTTGAACCGATAACTGAATCTCTGTGCTAATGTGGTATGGCAACTCGAACTGATGTACGTACGTACGAAGTTCCACGTTACTGACTGACTGCTTTACGGTCAGCTAGGGTTTTAAGACCGGTTTATGATTGAGCTATTAAAGATCAGCTCTCGCTGTTGCACTAATGTATTTCCTGTTATAAAATTCGTCCCAAAATTAAAAAAAATTGCTTAATAAACCCACTACTTCACAAATCTCCAAAATAAGTTTTTTTTGCACTAAGAAATGATACTGTTGATCATCGTAGATATGTAGAAGTTGAACGTGTTTGTATCTTATCACTATTTCACTTTACCAAGTAACCCCTAGGCAATAAGCCTTTAATGATTCCGTTATATATCCAAGTCCCGCTGAACATACTTTCTTTTTTTTGTGGTGTTACTAGTTGTCGCATTGAGAGGGTATTTTCAAACAAAGCACTCAAACGTGTATTTTTTTATACAGTGGAATTAATAAGCGATGTTTCTTTTTCAGGAAAGACAATTAATGATCGAATGCATATACTTCTCTGGATACCTTTACCTATTTTTCAATTTTCTGTTACTGCAACTGACAGTAACGTTCGAATAATTTTGGCTTTGAAGGCATCCATGTTCAAATACTGAACATCTTTAGTGTTCATTTTAAACCCTCGTCTCTCGACCATTAAACTACGAAAACAACTGATTTTTTAAAAATAAGGTATCTCATTAGTGTCATAAATAATTCGTGTTTTCCAAACGCTAAACGAGTTATATATATTGCAGCTTTTTGTGTAACAACGTATTCGAAGGTTAGTTTAACTTATGGGATTTTTAAGACCCAGAAGGTAATAACTATATGACTACTCCTTGTTTTTCTTAGTCGACAATTTTCATAGATTGGAATTTCTGGAAGTAATTACCCTTATAATATTCGAATACACAAACTAAGGTTACAGTATTTTGGTTTGTTGTAATCTTTTATCTGAGATTAACACAAACAGCTTTTGTAAATGTCATGCAAAGCAACTTTATTAGAATTGATATCTTTTAAATATCCGTATTAACATAATATACTTTCGTTTACATTTATGTTATTGCATTAGTTACTTGACCAGTTGGTGTCTGAGGTAAAAAAGCGTAGTCGACTAGAATGGGAAGATTCTGTAAAGACTCGTACCGGAAAAAGACCATGTAGAGGACATACTACAAGTAATTGTCAAAGTGCAAAGACATCTCAAGCATCCACTAATCCACAGTTGTCACAATGGCCGTCTATGCCATTTATTTCGGAAGATGGAGAGTTAACAAATATTAATGATGTCGGTCAAGTTCCAACTCTAAATACTTCTCAGGTACTTCTCGTTACTGCGGTTATTTGTTGTCAAATGTTTGATTATTTTGATTTTATCTAGTTCATATTGTGTAAACACAGTTCTAAAAATACAACTACCTAGCTTCTTTCCTATACCTACGCATATCCTCAATGATGTCCTTGGCAACATCTTAACGATAATTAGACTTGAGACTATTTGTGGAATTCAAGATGGATGTTTAATCCAGCTTGTGATCATTGTATAATCATTTAACTCGGTAATTTACCAAAAGAGTAAATGTCAGTTTGGAGCTGGTACATAATGCACTCCAAATGAAAGTGTTTTTTGTGAATTATCATTCCTAAATCTGATAGTAAATTATAATTATCATACAGTCCTTAAAAGAACGACACTCTGTTTCGTATGGCGTTTACGATCTCAGGTGCACCATAGCGTCGAGGGAGGCTCTCCTATCTACACTGTCAAATGTCTTCTCATAGTCAAGGAAATCGATATGTAGTGACAAATTCCATTCAATTGATTGTTTACAATGATCCATAGTGTTGCATTCGGTCTGTGCACGACCGATTCTTATGGAATCCAGCGTGTTGATCTTGAAGTTGGATGTCTACTGAATCCTTCATTCGGTTCAACAACACTATTTAAAACTTTTCCTCGCACTGATAGTAGTGTGATTCCTCTGTAATTCTCACACCTGCTCGGATCTCCTTTCTTTGGCATCTAGATGAGGTAACCTTCTTTTCAGTCTGTCGGCACTTGTTCTTCCTCCCAAATATTTCTGAATAAAATGTAGAACATTCTTGCAGTTACGTGTATGCCTAACTTCGGTGCTTCGGTTGGTATGTTGTCTTCTGCTGCTTTCTCACTCTTGATTTGTTTGATATCCATTCTGATTTCTTCGGTCGTTAGTGGAGTGACAGCTATAGGAAGGTTTGTGTGCTACTTCGATGTCCGGTGGGTAGAGTGGAGCTGATATATTCTAAAGCTCTTGGAAATGTTCTGCCAATCTGTTCCGCTGTTCGTGAATTTCAGTGATTGGCTTGCCTTATTTACGCTTCACTAGGCGCTCTGGTTTACGATATTTCTATAGTAGTTTCTTCGTTGTCATATGGCTGTCTCATATTTCGTTCTGTTGCAACTTTCTCCACTGTCATTACCAGGTCTTCCATGTATTTCTGCTTGTCATCTCTGATGTTCTTCATCACTCTTGTTTGTTCCTGTGTATTCGGCGTGTGTCTTGAAGTTTTGTGTTCTTGTTCGACTGTTGTTAATTGGTGTCTTCTTGTTCTTCCTTTCTTGAATCTTGTCCAAGCATCATCCTTATGATAATGATGCTTGTTACAGCCCAGAACATCCTGACACGAAGTGCCACCTATAACCGTTTTGTTGAATGCACATAAACTTGCAAATCTCTCACCATTCTCATGCCTTTTTCCCGGTCCATGTCGTTCTGTGATATCTTCATACCAAATGTTGTCCGTTCCCACCATGACGTTTAGGTCTCCCATCAGGATGGTTGTGTCCTTTCCTGGACACGTCTCTACGGTGGACTGCAGTCTCCCATAAAACTGATCTTTATCGTCCTCATCGCTATCATTGGTAGGTGCATAGCACTGCATAACATAAGATTCCTATCGTATAAGTGCTTTTCGTGGTTCTTTGAACAGCATCAGAGCAAATCCTTTCGTGTATGAGGCATTTTATTCTTCATAAGCAATGTAAAACAGCATCTGTCCCCAATCTAATCCTTTTTGTCTAGTTTAGGTCTAATAGGTTTCACTTATCCCAAGCACCGCCAAGATTTATCTCGTTATTTTCGCAGCTATTTGGTCGGTCCTTCTGGTTTCCCCCATGTACCTATATCGATTGTTGCTCTGGTTGTCAGAAGTGGGATTGGCCTCGTGATTTTCGAAGAATCTCGGCTGTCATCGTGAGGCGTAATAATTTTTCTGAATGAAGATCCTTCAACTTCAAGGGCGAAACCTAAGTGATTTTTTCCTAATTAGCGTACCTTTAGCAAGGTTGTTTTCTACAGAAAGGAGTTGTTGACCTACTGCCCAACCCTCTTTCATTGTCTGGACGGTAACTCTAAAAGAGCTGCAGATGAAGTTTATGAGCTTATATGTGTGTATCGCTTACCCTATTCATCACATGTCTTTAGCTTAACTGCCTGGATATAAATAGTTAGTTAGACTTTTTCAAATGAAGTTGGGACGCTTGCTTTCTCTGCTTCGCTTTTCTTTCTCGCTTCTCACTTTCATACGTCTGAATAAACGAGTGACTGAAGTTAATTCATTCTGCTTAATCCTTATGTGGATTCTTATTACTGCCATCGCTCAAACAGGTTTATCCTAGGTGTAGTATATGGAGTCAAACTGAAGGTTTATATCTATCCGTTCGTCCAAAACTTTGACCGCGGGACGCTAAAGTGGTAAACCACTAGAAAGTAAGCGTCAGGGGTTGTCAAGGAGCCTGAATATGTCACGGAAACTCAGTGTTTATCAACGCTACCTTGTGAAACTTCTCATACAAGGACCGCAAAGCCAATCAGACCAGAAGACGAGAATGAAGGGATGCAAAGATATATTTGAAGACTTATAAAACTAATTATTTTGGAGGCCTGTTTACCGCTACTCCCCTCTCTCTAGTGAGGGCCCTGATAAGTTACCAGTCAGAAGTTTATATTTGATGAGCTTGTTGTTAATAAACACTCGATAGCTTGCTATGTTCAGAAGCGTTTTTTCGTTTGTCCCTACTCTAGGAAGTCGTGGGGTCACTGTTGAAAATGTACAGAAATAAGTGACTTGGTTCTCTGAATTCGTCTCCGTTTCTTCATTCTTTTCAGTCGTCCTGGGTGATAAAGAAATAGTAATGTAAGTGCCCAATACTCATGCCTTCGGAAACAGCAGCCTGTAAATTCACCCACTTATGGTATATCTTACGTCAGCTAATAGAATCTAATATAACACTAAATGTCTACATGGGATATCGTAGTCAGTGCAAATTCACACCAGGTTATTATTACTAACCTAACGATGCTATAGTTTCACGTTCTAGAGGGACAGTTAAGTTGAGAAATTTTTCATATTTTCATTATAAATAATTTTTATTTGTTATCAGTCCAGTGTTATTTATTCTTGTGTTTACTTTTGACTAGATGAAATCTGGTGGTGGAAAACGATTACCCATTGCTTCTACACCAAAAGTTACTGGACTTGAAGGATTCATCCCTCCATCTACTACTTATCGAGTAACTCGATCACGTGCAATCAATAACCAAGGTTCAAGTACATGTAAAATGAATACAACTCGGGTAACTAACACTAATATAACAACAGCTCATGATACTTTAACCACTATGGATAAAACTTTACGACCTAATTCTACACAAAAATTATCTAAAGAAATGAGAGTAAGATTTATTTTTTCTTCTTAACAGTTTATAGTAAATATTTATATTATAATTTTAGATTATCCACTCAGAAACAATAAACATATTTATTTTCCTAACTGTAGATCTATTAGATATGAACAGATAAATGGTAATAGGATAGTTAGAGGATTCCATCCTTTTAAAGATTAAAAACAAAAAAATGTATGAATTCTAGTCATTTCAATTGTGAGAGTGAAACATCAGGGATTTAAATGTATCAAACTTATTATTCAAAGAAACAAAACTATTATTAGTAAACTAATTTCGTCTCAAATATAAAGTCAGTCAGTCAGCTGCAACGTAAAACCAGGCACATATTTGCATCGGTCCAAGTAGCCATACCGCATTAGCACAACAAGATGAACATCGGATTCATAGAAGTAGTTAATTCAGTGGTGGTAATATATAGAAGAAAGATTGCATATAAGGAGATAGTACAGGAAGAAAGATTTAGTACGTAGAAAGAAAAATATGAAGCGATTTTAATCTTATAGTTTAAAGGAAGACAGAGAATATATACACATACGCCATTGTGATCGATTCTGAACCATGTCACCAAGAGTCTCCAGCCATTGGTTACGATAGTCACACGGATCCCAACCAGGCAGTCTGAATCTTCCAACATGGCTCAGCCCAGAAATTAGTGATTTCAAGCACTAATGTCACGTTTTGGTTTGGCCGCCCCTAACTTTCTTCCAATTATCCCTAACACCAGTGAGCATTGTGCGTCGTGGTAATCGGTGTTCAGGCATACGTAACACGTGGCCCAACCATCCCAGTCGATGAAGATTCATAACCTCATCAACTGATTTACCATCATTCCCTAATACCCTGCGTCTAACCTCACTATTACTTACCCGGTGATCCCAGCAATATTTCTAAGGCATCTGTGGTCAAATACTTGTAGCTTACGAGTATCTTCAACTCTTAATGGCCATGTTTCGCAGCCGTATAGTAGAACGGAACGAACTGCCGCGCTCTATACTCGTCCCTTAATTGATAGACGGATATCTCGCCTTCGCCATAGATGACGTAAGTTGGCAAAGGCCAAACGAGCTCTTCGAATGCGTGCTGAGATTTCGTCAGACACCAACCCATTAGGGCTGATCAGACTTCCAAGATAAGTGAAGTTGTCAACGCGTTCGATTACTTCACCCCCTATCCTTAGTTCAAGTGTTGACGCAGACCAGTCCTGAAGCAACAACTTGCATTTAGAGGGAGAGAATTGCATCCCAAATATTCTGGCATTGCTGCTCAATGCTACCAAAAGACTGCATTTTATTAGCGTCTTCACCAAACAGGACTATTTCATCTGCGTATTCTAAGTCGATAAGTGGACCTCCTGGTAGAAGATCAATGCCCGAGAATTCAGTTGATGAGAGCGTTATTTCCATCAGTAGATCTATGATGAAGTTAAACAAAAGTGGAGAAAGTGTACAGCCTTAGCGGACGCGAAAGCAGATGACAGTTAGCCATTAGCTCTAACTCGACTAGTAGTGTTCGAGTAAAGAGCCTTCACAAGGTTTATGTACTTCTGAGATACGCCTTTCAATGGTAGACACTGCCACAGAACCCCTCGATCTACAGAGTCAAATGCTGCTTTTAAGTCAAGAAAGACCATTGTCGGACGCCGATAAGTATGCCTGTGTTCTAGAACCTGACGAATGGTGAATATGTGGTCGATGCAGCCACGACCAGGTCTGAAGCCAGCTTGATCCTCTCGTGTTTGCAGTTCACGAGTCTTAGTTAGGCGTCCGATAATTGTCGAGGCTAGTATTTTAGATGCTATATTAGTTAAACTAATCCCTCTATGGTTATCACAGGATGATTTTGACCCTTTCTTAAATATTGGGACGATAAGTGATTGTGACCAGTTAGATGGGATAACGTCTAACTCCCAGATTTTGGCTAAGATATTAGTCAACCTAGTCTCTAGAATCGGACCACCATCCTTAAAGACCTCTGGAGCCAATCTATCTGGACCAACTGCCCTTCCTCGTTTTAAATTAACTATACCCTTTTGAACTTCAGGGACCTACTTCAATGTTCCATTCACACTATCTGGGAATGGTGGGTAGTTGTAGAGTAGCTGAAGGCCAACTGAACTGCTCCTTAAAATGTTCCGCCTATCGTTCTAAATGTCTGGACTGGGAGCAGATAAGAAAGTCGTCTTTTTCCGAGATAATCTCACTTACACCTGACGTTTTTGTCCCAGTTTCCTTTATGAGTCTGAATCTCAGATATAAACCAAAACTATAAAATTACGTTTGTTTGTCGATTATATATGCTCCGACTTGATATAACTATTTATCGAGACAAGACAAGACAATCTGAATACCTTATTTACTGTAATAAAGCAGATGGCTTCCTTAAGTATAAATAGAAATAAAAACATAGTTAATAAACGTTTTCTATAGACAGATGCAAAGATATTTGGTCATGCTTTTTACATGTCAAATTATTAATAGTAGTAGGTATTAGTATAGGGTTCGTAACAGATTATCACAATAAAGTGATGTGCCCGACAGAATACTTAATGCTTATACTAATATCTGCAGGTTTTGACCGAATTAGTCATGACAATCGATGTCCCCTTAGGATTATTCAAACAACGACCTAGTTAGCGTTAGATTAGTTTCTTCTCATGTGATCAAGTGTGTAAACTTAAGTATGGTTTCTAAACCTCAGTCTTTATATGATTCCAGTGAAATAAGAGGAAGCTTAATTAAATTCGCACATTTTGAATAAGCATATCCAGCCAATATAGCACGTTTGACTCATCACGATAGCCAAGCCAAGGGCTCGGAATCGATCATAATGGCGTCGGTGTATACACTCTCTGTTTTCCTTTAAACTATGAGATTAAAATCAGTTCATATCTTTCTTTCTACGAACTGATTCTTTCTTCCTGTACTTATATGCAATCTTTCTTTTATATATTACCACCATTGAATTAAGTACTTCTATGACTTCGGTGTTCATCTTGCTGTTCCAATGAGATATGGTAACTTGGACCGATGTATATATATGCCTGGTCTTGGAGTACTATTTGTGAATAACGTCAAGTAGTTATTTACTGTTAAAAGCATAGTATGTATATATAATGCTAGACACAACTATTTTTTTATAGAAGTGAATAACTCTTCTATCAATATTTGTAAATTGTTTTTTTTATTCTGATTATAATAGGATAAATTATTATCGAAGATTGATCGTAACAACATACAGCTATCGTCACCGGAAGCACAGCATCTACGTAATCTTATTGTAACACTTCAAGATGCATTAAACCGTCATAACCAATCAAGAAGGAAGTGAAAAAGCAAGTCAATGTTTGACGCAAACTTCTGTCTCTGTTTTATAACTTTGTGCAATCAATAACTTGTCCAGATTTCATAGGTGTAAAGAAAATATGATAATTTAGTTGTATTAATCTTATTATTCTTTGTTTACTAATGTATATATGATAAAGTCTACCTACAATACTCAACTAATATGTTGTTTCGATATTTACTAAATTAAGTGTTTATTACAAAATTGTCTGGGATACGAACCACTATTTGGCGCGATATATCGTGTTGTATTTGGTTGATCGATAGATGATTCTAATCTGATGCTACAATCTCAATGATACTGTAAATTCACAAACATCTGTTTTTTACAACGGCTTACAAAGTTGCCTTTGATGTGTAATAAGCCTATGATAAACATTAAACTCAATAGTAACTCTTTTGAATGGCTACCTCTAATATTATCTTTATTAGCAACGTGTTAATAAACTCCATAATGACATTATTTTCACCTTAAAGTTGTTTGTAGCCTAGAAATTACTTTTCTTATGGTACAAGTCATACTTGCTTTGGGATATTATGAAACATGATTACAAAATAAACAGTTAGGATTTACCAACTTCAAATTTCTATGCAGAAACATGGCAACATTGTATCACTTGACTTGGATGCGATTATCGAAGATATAGTAAGATATGACCGTTGTTTCGTTGTAATCATAAAGTTTTCAGTAGGGCATACAAATCTGCTGACGAGGTAAATGGCTTTATTATGTACAGATACTTCAAACATGGGTTGCATGCTGTTAAACACATACCTAGACAACGATACATAGGTAAATATAAAACTGGAATGGCTGAGACATATATTATGCATGTCTAAGTCAACGTATCACTTTGTTTGGCATGGAAGTGAGTTGAAAGAAAACTAAGGACGATCAAACTCAGATGTGGCATCAGTCCATGAAGTTACTGGCTGTTGAATCGGATAGTGTATGTGGGTGCAGACTACATAGCTAAGGTCCGCCTGATCAGTTGCTGAAAACAGGTGACACGATCTATAATCAGTTATATTGGTGCTGATGCATTCACTCTTTATCTTCTTTCAAGTATCTAGTTTTAGTGTTCCTTCATTACTACCTTTTTATTTTGTCATATATGACAAATAGTCATAGCTCGAATTAATCGCAACGTGCATACGACTTCGTCTTTTTAATTACTGTGCTCCATAGCTGTTGCTTATTTTCCCATATATTTTCTTAGTTGTATCAAGATGTGGAGAATTCAGTTATACCGAGTTCTAAATTGTTTAATTTGTCGTAAAATTGTCAGATTATAGTTTGACTTTTTTCATTTCACTTGTGCTTTAGACAATATTGTATTTAGGATGGTGAAAAGCTAAGCTATGCGCTGTTCATATAACAATTTTGGTTGGCAACTTAACTCCTTTAGTCTTCGTCCTAATGATATTCTCTAAGTACTGGTCTCCTAAAGGCTACCATGAACTCAAGCGTTATCAAACACCATCGTTAACAATGAGTCAACAGTTTTCGTATTTGTATTCAAATCTCAACTCTAGGTTATTCAATTTAAACACGAACAGATTACCAGTTACTTTAATGTTTGGATTTATTACCCCATTGAACTTTCCTTTTTCCCACTCAGCATTAAATGGTTAAAATTTTATTTTATTGCAGTGGTGTAATTGTGTTTTTCTCACTGCTAACGGGTAAGAATTTGTTACATAGAGTCAGATTTACAACTACAATGGCTAAACAGTTGTCCTATAGTAGATCCTGAGAGATTCAAATGACTAGCAATTATCTGATAATGGGTGCTAGAGTCGCAATAGTATTATTTATTACAAGGGGCACCAAATATATATGCGCCGCAATAGTATGTGGTGTTAACTAATCTATGTAATCTGCAGAAACACCCAGCGGTGTATGCAAGCGAAGTAGTAGGACGAAGTTACTCATCCGTCAATTTAATCACCGATGATGAGTATAAAGGAATTCTGTCCTGTAGTCAAACATAAGTTGTTTTTGATAACTCCATGTACTAAAATGAAATTTTGGCTGCACACATGTTTTAGACTTGAAATATGTGACACGATGCTGATAGATCGTTGAGGTAAAACGTACATAAAAACACTAATTTACCCGTATAGGTATTCCTGTAGTTAGAAATTAACTGAAATCACTTAAGCACGTAACAACCTCTGGTGGGATGGCAGATGAGACTTGCAGCTGAGTAGAATGATTTTGGTGACTTGTAAGAACCTGAACAAAACTTGTGGTTACGCTTCGATAACTAAATTAAAAGTATTCAATAACAAATTCATTAAAAATAAGCACGAATCAAATACACTAAAAATAGATATTTACAATAACTACATGTACAAGAGTCATACTTCATTATTAAGGGGTGACCAGTTTTTAGTGTTGCAAGTCGATAATGTAATTATAACGAAATTTATATACAGTGACAATTTTCGCTGAACTTAGCGGAATGGTCTTGGTGGACTAGGGGGCTCCGCCTTAATGGAGACTTTGCGCGGTGGGGAAGGACTTGGGTTGCGTAGGCGTCTCGGAGAGTTCCTTTGACTAATGTCTTCTCTTTTTGTTTCTGAATGAGGCTCTCTGTTTTCCCTAAGCCTTGGCTCTCGATTCTCTCTATTTCTTAACTCCCCATTTTCTCTAGATCTTGACTCTGGATTATAACGTTTCTCCCGACCATTTCGCTTCTGAATAGCTTCAAGGCGTCGCTTTTCTGCCTCTTCTTGTTCCTGTTGAATTTTTTTCAGTTGTTTCATCACTTCTGGACCACATCCATGCTCTTTAACAAATTCGGAAACAGAGTCAGTAGGTCGTTTGTACTCTGGCTTTTTACCCGTATGTCCAACATCAAGAACTCCGTCCTTTGGTACTCGATATTTTTCGACATGGTCTACTCGGATTATACGACCTCCTAATTTTATTCCATTTAAATTATCAGTAGCTAGAACAGTACTTCTTTGATCTTCATAACACACAAAGGCAAATCCCTTTGACACACCTGTCTTTTTATCCCGAACTAAATTGATATTAACAATTTCACCATACTGAGAAAAAACACAAATAACATCACCTTCAGTGAGATCGTAATGTAAACCACCCACATAGATCCAAGCCGAATCTTTGTATTGTCTATGCCAACTGCTAACTGTCCCTGTGTGACCGAGCGACAACTCCTTCTCATTCATTAAATTCTGATTTTTGGCATTCGTAATTGGATTCATTGTGGAACCGTTCTATCTAGAATAATATTGTAAAAAATAAATAGGTAGGTAAAGAGAGGGTTATTGAACAACCAGTGCCAGTCAGCAACAACGTAAAACTTCGTACGTACGTACATCAGTTCGAGTTGCCATACCACATTAGCACAGATTCAGTTATCGGTTCAAATCCCATAGTGGTAGATGTACTAAAAGTATAAGTAGTGATAGGGAACATTAGGGTTTGAAGATGTTACTCAAGGAGTATAATACAGTGAAACAAATTTAGAAAGAAAGGGATGTGAAGGATTCAGATGATTAGAATTTGGGAGAACACAAACAGTGGATGCACATGCTCCATTGCAAACGATGTTGAGCCATGTCATTTAAGGTCTCTAACCATCGGTTGCTATCGTCTCGTGGATGCCAACCAGGTAGTCTACACCTACCAACATGGCTCACTCTGTCCACTTGTCAGTGATTTCATGGATTCGTGCCATGATTTGATCTGGCCGCCTCTAGCTTTCTTCCAACCTACCCCTGGACCATGAGACGTCGCTCGTCGGGGCAGTCGGTGGTTGGCTATACGTAACACATGTCCCAGCCATCTCAACTGATGAATTTTCACTACTTCATCGATTGATTTGCCATCCTTACCTAGTACCCGTTTCATAACAACTGCATTACTTACTCAGTGGTCCCAGGATATACGAGCGATGATTCGAAGACTTCTATGATCAAATACTAGTAACCTACGAATATCCTCTACTCCTACTGGCCATGTTTCACTGCCATAAAGTAGGACGGAACGAACTGCTGCTCAGTAAACACGTCCTTTGGTTGATAGACGGATATCTCGCCTACCATTATAGTGTATTAAATAACTAAGCATTAACTTTGCTTCAAGTTCTAGAAAGTTTATTCGCCCTCAAATTCTGGTCTTGGTGATAAAAAGTGTGCGGCAGTAACTGCGTGTTTTCTGAGATTAGACATAACAAGTGCTTACCAACCAAATGCAAAATACTCACAAGTCATGTGTAACTGTTTCATCTACACTTCTGGGAGCTAGAAGGCTATAGTGAAACTATACTACAACAAAAAACCCAGGGTGCTTTAAGAATGGCTACGCGTAATCAGTTAACGAATAAATCAAAATCATAGGACTGACACCAATGAAACTCAAACATAGTCTTTTAATTTATTTCCAGGGTCGGTGACCGGCTTTCCGTATCTTAAAGCATTCAGATTGATACAAGGACTCATGAATTTTGCACGAATCAGTGTTTACGATATGAAAACTTTGCAATTTAAAAGGAGACATGGCTTTTCTATATAAATAGAGTACGATAAAGATATAAAGTACAGTATAGTAGTATGAAACTCCGTGGCAAAACGACCAACGAATCCAAAACTGACAGTTTCAAAGTAACTCCACAATCGAAACGTCCCGCTTATAAGCACTGGGTTTCTTCTGGTTCCTTACAACTGATCGAAGCCCGTCGGTCTACTCCGGGTGACGGTGAGTTTGACCACAGACGAAGGATGTTACGTAATCAAATCGGGCAAAGCTTGCGTAAGGACCGAGAAGCCTGGTGGTTGGAGTGTGCCAGTGAGTTGGAAGCAGAAGCTGCATCTGGTAATTACCGGAAGCTCTTCCAACTCATCCGAGCCACTGGCAGCAAGAAGTCTAGTGTGAGCGAAACAATCTGCGAGGATGACGGAACGTCAATAACTAACATCCATCGACGTCTTGGACGATGGGCAGAATCCTTTGAAGGGTGGTTCAACTGGCCTGCTGCTCCGGCAACATCGGTCAGACTGTCCTGCCCTCCATGGCCGGTGACGACTGATCCACCAAATGAGGCGGAAGTCCGCAAGGAACTCCAACTCTTGAAACGTTACAAATCACCGGGCCCAGACGACTTACCTCCGGCTCTTTTTAAAGATGGTGGTGACTTTCTGAATAAGGGACTGACGACGTTGTTTACAAAGATCTGGGAGCTAGAGAGTGTACCAACGTCATGGAATGAGTCGATAGTTGTCCCTATCTTTAAAAAGGGTTCGCGTCGTTCCTGTAAATACTATCGGGGGATAAGTCTACTTCCGATCGCGTCCAAGCTACTGGCTTCCGTTATACTTCGTAGGTTGTTCGAAACCCGAGAAAGATTGACTCGCGAGGAGCAGGCTGGGTTTCGTTCCGGTCGAGGATGTATTGATTATATCTTCACCCTCCGCCAAACGTTAGAACACCGCCATACTTATCAAAGGCCAAAAATCGTAGTGTTTCTTGACAACAGGGCTGCCTTCGATTCGTTGGATCAACCGTTCTCTGGGATTGTCTATTCAAGAAGGGTGTGCTTGAGAAGTTTATTAACATCCTAAAAGCCCTATACACAAAAACCTCAGACAGAGTGAAGGCATACAACCACCTTTCTCCATTATTCCATTCGATCAGTGGGGTTAGGCAGGGTTGCACAATCTCACCATTCCTCTTCAACTTTGTCATCGATGACATTCTGGAAACAGCTCTGATGGATGTAAGTAATGGTGGTGTGGATCTGTTGCCTGGAGAAAGACTTCTTGACCTTGAGTACGCGGATGATATTGTGCGAGAACGCCCAAGCTATGCAATTCGCACTTAATCAGTTGGCAATCAATGTCCGTAGGTATGGTATGTGCTTTGCATCTTCGAAGTGCAAAATACTTCTACAAGACTGGCAGGATTCTAATCCTGTACTCACTCTGGATGGTGAGCAGATAGAAGTAGTCGCGAAGTTCGTGTATCTGGGTAGCTGCATAAGTGCTGGTGGTGGTGTGAGTGATGAGATCAATGCACGTATAGTGAAAGCCAGAGCGGCTTATGCCAATCTGGGCCACCTTTGGCGCCTTCGTGATGTTAGTCTGGCTGTAAAAGGTCGGATCTACAACGCGTCGGTGAGAGCAGTTTTGCTCTATGCTTGTGAAACCTGGCCTCTCCGAGTTGAGGATGTTAGACGACTCTCTGTGTTCGATCATCGTTGTCTCCGAAGGATTGCTAACATCCAGTGGCAACACCATGTTAGTAATGCAGAGGTTCGGCATCGTGCGTTCGGGTACAGAGACGATAATGCAATTGGTGTCACCATCTTGAAACACCGACCTCGGTGGCTTGGACATGTTCTACGAATGTCGTCCCAGTGAATTCCACGTCGTGCATTATTTGCCGACCCTGGGACTGGTTGGAAAAAGCGGAGAGGTGGTCAGTATATGACATGGTGTCGTGGTATGAAAGAAAGCTGCAAAGGGCTAGCTTCTGTTGGTCCTTCACGACTACCTGGCTGGGGTCCGAGAGATGGTGTAACATATTGGCTAGAGACGCTATCAGATATGGCTCAGAATAGAAACCAGTGGCGATCCTGCTGTAACCTTCTTTTACTTCCTTCATAAAAAGTGGCTGTATCCTCCTTAAATGTAAGATTTCTTCTGAGTGTACCTTTTCGTCTCCCTCCATTATTGTTCTTTTTTTTTAATCCCCTACGTTCCTTACTTTTTTCCCTTCTTAAATTCTCATTGTTTTGTGTGGCGCATATACATTTGGTGCCCCCCCTGTACCAATATTTATGTGTTCAAATAAATAAATAAATAACTCCACAATCTTCCAGTTGTAGACAAAATTTGGTCAGATTTTCGAGCGCTATAGGAGACCCGAGACACAAAAACTCGGTATTACTACTGGTCTGCAATTTTCGACATAAAGATTCACAAACTGAGAGACTGGGTTATCGTCGTATTGCTGCACGATTGTGAAATGTTAACAACGTTAGTACTGAAATGTAGCAAACTGAACAACTTGGACATTCTGATACTTCCAAGTAACAGTGAATATTTTTGATCTATTATATACACATATATGGAAGGCCGTAAAGCGAAGCTTCCATTTTGTTCACAACTATTTGAACGACAGTTCAAGTGATTAGTAGAAGTTGAAAAAATTCGGAATTGATTTTGAGAAAAAGTAGACAAATCGGTGTCAGTTTTTGGGAAAAGTAGACATTTTGGGGAAGGAAAAAGTGGTAATTACGAGACACACTATTTACCTAAGGATAAAGGAAAAGGTGATATCTTGATGTATCGCTGACCATATTTATAACGACTTTTTCTAAGGATTTTCTTCAAAGTTCGCCTTTAGTTCCCCATTTTTGTTAGGACATTCGGATACAAAGTGAAAAAATACATTGCTATACATTAATTCACAACTTACTGATGATTAAACAACTAACTGATACTTGTAAGTAATACCAAAAACTATCCGACAGCACCCTATCTTCCTATTTTATGGAAATCGCACAAAAACCCCAAAATTTCCCTAGGTCGGGGTAAAATCCCCAAAACGTTTGAGAAATTTTGGATTTTCCCCAAATAGTTCTCCACAATCTTATAATACTTTGAGGTTTTCCCCAAACTTTGGGGAGAACGCCAAAATAGGAAGATTGTGTATAATAAATATTCATTTAACAAGTGCAAGTATCAGGAAAATTAGACAGAAACAAAAAAATTAACAGACGAAAAAGCAATTGAAAACGGTAAGCTTATGTTTGAAGACAATTAAAAGTTTATAGTAGCTATGGGAAAATTCTGACAAACTTGATTATCGAGACCACGAATTAAAGTAACTTAGTAGTTCTTTTGGCCCGCTGCGTTGGTGCAAGTGCAATGAACCAAAAATAAAATATATCACTAAACATATAATAAACCTTGTCAAATACAGTTGTTCGTATTATTTAGCAGTCCATAACAAATTTTACTGTCTATAGTGAATCAAATGGTTGTGGATGGAATAGAAGAAGCTTTCACTTAACTGGCTTCCGTGTCTAGTAATAGGTAAAGATCAAGTGATTGGAGGCGCTCTTCATAAGGCTTGGATTAGAGTCTTCGAACTGATTTCGTGGCTTCTCTTTGAATACGCTCCAGAATGTCCTGTGGCGGTAAATAATTCCCCAAATTAAATAGCTCTGTAATTTTTCGACATTGGATGCTGACCACAGTTTTAATGGACTCATCTAGCTGAAGGCGCTCGGTCATGCAACCTCACCAGATCACGCGTGGGAACGCCGGGCTCAACATCTACTGCAGTCGCTAACCAGATTAGTTCAGACAATCCTCGATATACTGATAGCTTATCAAATATATCTTCGAACCTCCTCACTTCTGTCTTTTGGTTTCAGTTAGTGGGTACGCTTCATATTAGAAGGTGTTACTGGTTAAAGTGTTGTCAAACTCCGAATACCTGTGGCATCTTCAGTCCTTCTCCTTTTGGAGTGAGGGAGGAAATACTATATTTCCGTACTGTAAATGAGGACGAATAAAACTGTTGAATATTATGTGGAAAGTTCTTCAGTCAAACTGGCCAAAAATGTTATTAATGTAAAGTTTGATCAGAAGGCATTTTTGACACAATTAGCGTAAGACTTAAAATCGTAGGGAACCAGCACTTCTAATATTTTTCAACTTGGGATACTTCTAGAGAGGTTTCTTAAGTTGTAACTGCAGCCCGCGACATGTCTCAGATGGACTACTTTACACTTTGAAGTGGAGACAGGTCCTCCTGAAGTGCCTGTATACCCTCTTGGTTGCGTGTCTCCCCAAAGTTTGACATCATCAGCAAAACATAATAAGTCAGACAATACCTGCTGTGGAAGATCGTTTATATAAATCAAGGAAAGAAGAGGCCCTAGTATTGAACCCTGGGGGACCACGCTGGGGCATTCCATAATCTGAGGGAAGGTGAAGTTAACCCTGACCTTAAAGTGTCGATTTTTTACATATGAAGTGAGTCTATGAATTAAATGTCATTTGATATCCCACCGTTTGAGCTTATCGATAAGACATATATTGTTCGCTCTTTCAAAAGTTTTTAGGAAGTCATTGTAAATGATGTCAACCTTGCGAGTGTGTTGCCAGGATTGAGGCTGCTTCCCTCAGTATGGCAGAATGAACCATATCTGGGCCAGGAGACGCGTTTTTTCTTAGGTGCTGCACTTTCCGGAACGTCAAGTTAGCGCTCAGGTTCACTACGGAAATTCCTGTGCATTTGCAGATGAAACTGTCATCAGTATAGTTTATGTGGATCGGCTGAAATATATCCGAGAGTATTGTTCAGCCAGAAGGTTAGTGGCGTCACCGTCGTTTTCGGTCGGGTCGTTAGGACCTAGCAGTTGTAAAACTTTAGTTTCGGCCTGCGAAGAGAGGCTACATAACGGAATAAACTTTTTGGATTGGAGAGATTGTCAACTAGGAATTCTTCGTTGTTAAATACACAGTCTAAGCGCGACGGCGTCTGATTGTTTCGCCAACTGGTTACTGACCTCACATTTTCGAACAATGCCAGATCATCAATGAGGTTGAAGAAAAGGGCTTCAGTTGAGTTTTCACCTCCAATTTACGTATGTTCCGCGTAATTGACTTTAGGAAGATTGGAGTCCCCTAGAATCAGGATATGAGGGAAACCGAGACGCGTAGAGCTGGATAATCCTTCTAGCATGCGATTGTCGTACTCGATGTCAGCAAAGGGCTTCCTATAGACCACTCCAACAAGACACCTCGAGGTGGTAAACAATCATACTCAGCACCACAAGGATTCATCAAGATTGTTAAATTCATGGTTGTGAACTTGTTGTACCTCCAGGCATGATCGTATGTATAAGACTACTCCAACCCCAATTCTCGCTTTTATGTCATTGTGAAACAAAGACATCCCAGGTATTGCTAGGTTCTGGTCTGTAAACTGAGATATCCAAGTTTCAAATATTTTTATCGGATGAGCATTATTAGCATTATTAAGTTCACGTATCTCACCCATTTTATTCGGTGAACCCGCGGCGTTCATATATAAGCAGTTTATGCATTCAATTTGAAACGCGTGAACTTTTTTCTGTTTTCCGTATGTGCCTTACGTGAATGGACAGGTAGCCTACCTATATAAGGTTTGCCGAGTTGGTAGGCCCTGACTTTTACAACTTTTTTACAATCAAGACAGTCCACAAGTGAAGTGGTCAGCTTCAACTTGCCTTTTTGCTTGATACTGGCGTCCGGATGCATATGTATTCCAGTTGGCAGCCAACGTCTTTTGACACGAAATGCTTACAGAGTTTCAGCCGCCATATATGAGGGAAGATAATTATCTTAATTAGCCGGGGTATAGAATCTCCGCCCTTCTTGGCAGGTCTCGTCACTTGTTGAGTCAGTATGTTTTTGGGCTTCACGGATTGCTTGATGAATTTCCGTTACCTAATACTGGAGTTTGACTAAGATCCGTTTTTTCCGGTAAACCTTGCACAATGATAATTCTTACGCGAAAAAACTCCTCGCAATATTTCTTAAGGATGTTCCGGATGAGATTGCCCTTATAATACTGTATGTCAAGCAATATTCTTACATTCCCGTCTGATTTCAGTAAGTGACTAGCTAGTAGCATATTCTCTACTTCGGTAGCTCTCTTGAGTGTTACATGAAGTAGCCTCTGGTGATTTTGGTGAGTAGATTCCTCTCCCCAAGTGAGCCGTGTGACCGTCAAAGGCTCTATTCCGGGAAGTTCAAGCTTCATGTTTAACTCTCCTCACAACATCCCGTCATTTTGTCCTGCAATCGGAGGAGAAGCTTAGGATTGTCTTTAAGGTTCATGACAATGAAAGAGCCATCATGAACCTTTATTGTTTTCCCAGGTTTTCTGGTGCGTTCAAGTTGAGCACCTTGTTCTCGATTCCTAGGCCCTGTGATGACTTGACGGACATTCTTGGGGGCAGACTGTGTGGCCAAGTCACCAGTTGATTTCCGTACAATACTTGGGATGTTCAGCTTAGACGGTGACGCCTGGTCCTTTTTAACCCTGTTAGTGTGGGTCCGATCGCCCACAGAGTTTATAGGAACCACCGTTGCATCCAGGGAACCTGAGCCGAGGGACCCCAGTTTTCTGAGGAAGATTGTAGCTATAACGATGTTACTGAGTTTCAGCATAACATTCCTAGTACTGTTGCATGCTTTAACGATAGTAGAGCTGTCGGCCTTATAGATTATGTTGTCACATCATGACAAATCCATAATCTCAGGTTCATTACATCAGTATTAATAACCACATAGACCATAATTCTAAATGTTCACGACCTTTCGCTGTACAACTAACAAAGAGTCCAATGAGAGACATCGTAGTTGCTGGCAATATAATTCAAAACGAATTCACGCTATTCAGCATTCAACTCCTAAATTTCTAACCTCTACTTGGCGATCACTTAATATTTATCGGCAGGATCGATCAAGAAATAAGAAACGAAACTTTTTGAAATAATTTTTGCTGAGAGTTCTATATTGCATCAAAAATATAATGTTGAGCAAAGCTAATAATAATAACAACAATAAAATGAAAAACCATACCTCGATATTAGCATAAAGTGTATCAGCGAACTTATCATCATAAACTTTGATATTAGCAGTATACATACCGCCATCAAAATCCTTACCTCGAATGCGAGTTCTGGTGCCAATCACATCCCATCAATCCTTTATAAAATGTCAGGGCGGGACATACAGACACTATTACTCAAAAATATTCACTTTATCTATAGAGATAGGTACATATTCCGAAACGTGGAAGGTGACGTATGTTCTTCTCAAATACAACGCAGGGCCGATAGACCCGGTCGAAAACCACAGACCTATAAATATCGCTGCAGTTATATCACGCACAATAAGTTCAGACAAAATCAAATATCTGATCACCTACACAAGGGAGATCTGATAGACCCGTCACAATATAGCTTACTTAGAACGATGTCCTGTAGTACATGCTTAATAGACTTCTTCAAAGAGGTTACTCGCTTACGTGACCAAAAGAAACTAGTGGTTATACTATATTTCGATATTAAGAAAACCTTCAATAAAGTACCTCACAACCTTCTTCAATCAGTTGGAGTTATAAACCCCCTATTATAATGGATTAGGCCTTTTCTCACAAACAGATACCAAATAACTAAGATTAACTCTACACCTCGACCAATAACATAGATGTCTGTCCCATCACTATTAGGGTGAACCGAACAAATGGGCGAAAAATCATGCAAAAATACAGAAACAATAGCACTAAATGTAAGAATAAAAATGTGGTATACAATGTCCTAATAAGGAGCAGACTCACAATTTATTGTTCGGTGTACCGGATCACATAGCGCTCACAACTAAAGATGCCACATGCTTCGGAGTTTGACAACAACTTTACACGTAAAACCTTTATAATCGAGGTATACCAACTCATTCAAACCAGGTGTCAGAAGTCAAGTGGTTCGAAGATATGTTTGGAAAGCTATCGATGCGTTGGGAAGTGTTTGTTGTGATCCGTATATCAGTCACAATGGATTCATAGCACAGTGTGCTTACTCATGATATAGTACAGTTGCCTGGTCTAGCGTCTTCAGCTAGGTGTCTTAGTAAAACTCACGATGTCAGAATCAAAAGCCAAAGACCTACAGAACTATTTATTTTAGGGCTTTATTTACCGCTAAATAGTAGCTTGAAATGGTTTGTTCTGATGACCGATTGCCTTAAATGGATATGTTATGTCTACTGGCTTCAAAACATTTTCATGAAAGAGAAATACACTCACTTAAACTATAAGATACACAAAAGCACAAATAATATTGTCACTAGTGAAGGTGAGTGAATAAATTACAAGACAATGAATACTAATAAATTACTAGGACCGTAAGAAAATAACAAAAGAAATGGATAGTGGAAACTTGAACTGCACCTGAATTTCAAAGTTTGCGTTACACGGACGTTGGTGTTGACTATCGTATGTTTATGCTACAAAACATAGGTTTCGAATTTACTGCCATGTCGCTTAATTTTTAGACTTTGAAAAATACATTCGGTTAATTACATGTTCAAGGTAATTGGATTTGAAAATAAACACTTCCAATACCTGAAAATGTTAAATTTTTATAAAATACTGGTTATAACTTTTGTAATGTGGGAGGAAAAAAGGAGTGTGGTCATTTTCTATTATTTCGTTCATGGTCTTTTTTAATTCTGTGGGACGACTGTAGTTTCCACTTCGAGGCATCACTTTTAAACAGGTGGTAATCCATGTTCACTATTAGATGTAGACGAATAAACAGAAATTCAGCTCCGTAAGCAGTCTATTTCACAAATCCAATCTCACAGTTGCTATTTCAACGTCAGAATTAAGGTTTAGGGCTTGAATGTCGAGTTAGGCTTGGGTTTTCCTTACGAACTGATATCGGCTCTAATGCAAATATTTCATGGTTTGTATCTTGATCTTAATCCATTCGTTAATTCCTAATATTTATAGTTAATCGCTGGGACATCAGGGCGGGTCACTGCGTGAATTTTTTCGTTGTTAGTTGTCGAAATTTATTAACTTTGTTTCTTCGAGTGATTTCATTGTCACTTGATCATTCTGTCAAGTGAAGTCGCGACACCTTTGTTTTGATGGCTTTGATAAAGACTAGATGTTTCTTTGCCAACTTCTACGCTCATTATGATCTCATCTATTCACTTATGATTTTCATAACTCTGATTTATTTATTTTAACACATAGATATCGGTACATTTATTTCATTTATTTATTTTAACACATAAGTATAGGTACAGGGAGGCACCAAATATATATGCGCCACACAAATCTCAATTGATTTGTGTGAGGGCTGTGATACTGCCCAGGTGCACAAACCGAAGCAGGTGGTTTTCTTAGGGGGCCACACCCCGAGCCTTTGACCTGAACGTCTGACCCACAAGGCAGTGGAGCATCGTAAGGAGATGCAGTCCCATGGTTGTCGGTGACCAACGATTGGTTCATACGCCATTTGTTCTCGCAGGATACTGGAGCCCATGTGCACCATTGGTTTGGGGTCCGGTTAAAGCCGATGCCGGAAATTCGCTTTTCGTCCTCTCATTTCCGTAAACAACGTCCGTGGTGGGAGAAGCCAGTGAGTAGGACTTCCCTGGCAGAGGCTATATACGCATGGCCATGTGGATTTCGGTACAAGAAGGCACCAAATATATATGCGCCACACAAAGCTCAATTGATTTGTGTGAGGGCTGTGATACTGCCCGGGTGCCCAAACCATAACTCTGATAGTATTAACCTATTCCTAAGAGGTAATGTGCACGCAGATAATTGAAGATATGAGTCTGTTGTTAAAGAGGAGAACTAAGTATGTACTGCCTCCTTTCATGTTCTATAAGTATGCCAACAACTCGAGAATTTTTGACAGAAATGGTGTTTTTAGCCAAAACACTGGGTGATTTATGAGGCTGAAGTAATTTGCCGAACTATTTGAATTTTAGATAATTGAGATTAGTTTGCGGAATCCTACTAATGTATCATATATGACGTCCATTATTACCACTGACTTCCGTAACTATGGTCAGAGTATTTTCGTAAGCCGTTGTCACAAGAAAATTATTATTATTATTATTTGAACACATAAATATTGGTACAGAGGGGCACCAAATATATATATGCCACACAAAACAATGATAATTTGAAGAGAAGGAGGAAAGAGAAAAAAAAAGGTAATGAACGTGGGGAATTATAAAAAAAAGGGGAGACCGAGAACACATGGTGGGGGAAACGGAAAGGTACAATCAGAAGAGATCTTTCAATT